>JAHWXV010311034.1:0-22921 GCA_024586415.1 Phrixothrix hirtus
TATATATATTATAATTAATTATTATATTTATTAAATGTTTCCCGTACTTACCGAATTCTTATGTATTTTACGTTTTCCTTTCAATTTAAATAATAATAACATAATAACATTAAAACGCGCGAAACTGTATCAGCTTTTATAATCACAACTTTGATGTTATTAGGATACTTTTACAAAATTGTGAGCCTAATAATAAGAAAACAGCAATTTATCACTGAAAATTGATTTATTGTTTTTGAAAATAGTCTCCCTTGTGATTTATACACTTTTGTATCCTTTTGAATCAATTGTCAAAACATTTTTGCCATTCTGTTTAAGACATCTCTAAAATATGTTTTTTGAACGGATCAACGGCTTCTTCTCTCGGCGAACACCGTTTTCCACGCAATTTATTCTTGACTTTCGGGAACAGAAAGAAGTCATTGGGTGACAAAGTCAGGAGTTTGCGGAGGATAATCCATTGATCTTATTTTCAGGTGTTCAAATAATCGATTGTTAGACGAGATATCTGAGAACTGGCACTGTCGTGATTGATTACTTTGTTTATGTCCCTGAAAGCTTCCAGCAAAAAATGGTGGTATACCATTCAGGCGTGACTGTTTTATATTCCTTAAAAGGCACTGTTGCCACATGGCCAGTTTCCCTGAAAAAACTGGCGACCATTTGTTTCGAAGTGCTTCGAGCGCGAACAACTTTTGTTGAGTTTGGTTCATATTGAAACACCCATATAGTCGACTACTGTTTAGTTTCCGGTTCATACGCATATATCCATGATTTGTCATTTGTTACAATATTATATACGTCTTTTGAAGCACCGCCGTTGTATTTCGTAAGCATTCGCTTTCAGATGTTTGCAAATTATATGGAATCAAACGAGAACAAACCTTTTTACTGCTAAATGTTCATGCTATATTTTATATATGCTAGTCTAACTAATGTATAAGGTTGCCTAAATATCAGAGTATGTCACATGATGATTTTACTGTATCAAGTTTTGCATAGCCTCAATGTTTTCTGGCACAATAGTTGATTTTGGACGATCTTCACAACTTTAGTCGGTGAGCGAACGGCGCGCACGGTTAAACAGATTATATCAGCGTTTCATCGTTGCAAAGGATGGGGCTTCATCGCCAAAAGTGGGAGTAGGTTTAGGTTTATCGATGCACTCTTGCCTAGATAATCCATGTCGAATTTCCTAAAGTTTCAAAAACATTCAAGTCACTGTAAACACAACTAGTCACGCTCAAATGTCAAACTTTGCATTGCAAATGTTGTATGGCATTTTATACACGCAGAGTTGTTAAGGCTCGTTATATAAATAGTGATCCTTGTAATGATCACTCCTTACTACATCATAAACGATTTTAAGATGCTAATATTGTCAAATTGGCAGTACCTCCATTGTCTTGCTGTCCCCTTCATATCTGTTCCAATATCTCCACTTGATATTATAAATTCTAGACGTTGATATTACTAAACACTGCAGTACATATGCAGAATTCCCTAAATCTAATAGCGTTTCCGATTTTCTGCCTTACACCAATGTAGTGCACGTCCGCCGTCTTCTTTTTACAAAAAAAGGAGTACACTACTTTGCAGTTTTCCTAGATTTCTTACTATTTTTTATAAATATAAAGCAGCTACTATATATGAAGCACACCTGTGCAGTGCATATACATTGGAAACGCCATAACATAAGTGTAATACAGTGCATATAAGCATACAAAAGCCGCGACGGGTTTTATCAGAGGCGCTGCATGTACACTCAAATCCAATGTAGAGGCCCACTTTAAATAAGTTTTCTAATAAAGTCACATTCTAAACTCAACATATTAACGCAAGAGTCCGTTAATGACATTCGGGTTGTTTGTTAAGATAGAATAATGACTTAGAATTTCCAGAAAGTTTAGTAAACTTTTAAATATAATGCATTTTAACAAATTACTATTTATTTGCTGGTAATATAAATGGATTAATCATGATGTTCCTGTAAATATAAATTAAACGCTTTTTATATTATGTGGCTTTATCCTAAACCTTGTTTTTAATTATTTATATCGAGTGACTCGCACTTGCGGAATTGCTTTGTACGCTGCATGCCCTTGAAACATCCACAAGTTCGCTTTCTTATTTATTTTTTGCGGTTTAAGATGAAATTTCAAAAATATTTGCTTTTTATTCTTGGTATCTCGTATATGTTTAACAAGTGATAAATTAATTTTTTATATACAACAAAATATACAGATTAAAATATTCATATTTTGCATACAATTTTGAACAGATTTTACTCGAAGATTTGTAATTTCTCAGGTAATTATTTATTAAAAACATTGGTATTTCGTTTCGGTAAATATTCGAATTAAAGAAATTTCAAATTTTTTGAGCGTAAAATTAATAAGTATAATGTTGAAATCACCACATTTTTAATAAATTTAGCAGATCACAGATCTCATGTATTTTGATTTCAATTCTGAAATTCGTAATTCATATCGAATTTAAAGAAAAGGTGTCATTCATGATTTAATAGTAATCCGTTCACATGTAGTTCTTGTAAATAGTTATTGTTTTTGGGATTCCCTTTGAGAACGAAACGGTCAACCAGTTTATAAAATGTATTTTTTTTCTCAATTACTTATATTAAAGTATCTCATTCTTTGCATAGAGCTATAGCACTTATTACCTTCTTCTGTTCATAATTTATTATATTATATTATTGTATTTTCTATTCCCTCAATTTATATTAATATATTTATTATTTTTGTGTATTTAAATTATCACTGTGTAATGGAATCTTTATTTTTTGATAAAACTATATTGTGACACATTTTCTAGTTTACAGTATGATGCCGGTATCAAAAAAGGGTGAACGATATATTGTTTAAACGAAATTAAATACTTGATAATTTACGTTTTTCCTAACTACCTACTTAAATAAAAGAAACAGAGACTTTTTTATACAATCACAAATTCAATTAACGTACAAATATGAAATTATTTATGGAATAGTTAATTTTTAAATAAAATGAACGTTGAAATACATATTAAAACGAAATATTCCAAATAATTCATATTATTAACTTATATTTGATACTTCTTTATTCTTTGTAATTTAGTGTTTTAGAAAATGCCTATAATTTTCTATTCGTATTCTATATAAAGTATACGGGGGGCGGGGAGAAATATCTTTTCGACAAAAATTTTCAAGGTTCAACATTAGTTATTTTGAATGGCAGTTAGTGCTAAAACATATTTAGCATTATGTTTGCATACAATTTCACTTAATTTTTTAAAAATAGTTGGTATAAAATAACAGTGAGTTAGAAAAATAATAAATCATTTACTCAAGATAAATGAAGTGAATATTGAAAATGACATAACTATGCTTTGACAAACAAAGTAACGCATTTACGAACTTAAAGAAGTGCTTTTAATAAGTAACAGCCGTTTTGAAAAAAATGATTTTCTCCAAAATAGGTTGGAAACATTAAGCAAACAGCGAAAATAGTTATATACTAATATCGCATACAATCATTGTTAAATTGAACGCACTGTATAAAAATTTCTTTAATTTGAAAGCAAAAATTCATTTCACGCTTGTTCTTTAGTTGTTCTATAAGCGACTTGTTTTCTAAACATGACTGTGTGCGGTATAAATGTGTCTTATGAATTCAGCTTTTGTAACCCTAATTTGTACCTTAATTAATATTTATTTCTTGAACGTTTCTAAAGCCCTCCAGTAATCCGTATAATATAAATTACTTGCTAAGGCAAAATCTTTTAAGCATGCATAATTTCAAATACGTCGATTTTGGGTAAACTATTGGGTTGTTAAAAATACACGTGTATCACTCCAATTGAACTGAATATTTTATAATTTCTTAAATTTTATATAAGTTCCTTTTAGAGCTAATTTGTGTATTCATATTGACAAAGGCAGATGAACATTAAACTTGATTATATATTTAGACCTGTTCGATTTTCAACAAGTTCAACTGAAATAAAATAATTTAATGATGCTGGTAGATTAATACAGATTAAGGAGAGATCTGTGGTTCCCTTTTCATGTTTTACTTGTTAACATAGTTGAAACGCCATGTGTATAAAACCCGTACCTTTCCATGTTCTAAGAAGTTAAACGTGAAGCTTCCTACATTTCTCTCAACAATTACACTTTTAGTAAAATTATCCAACGAATTTAATGAATAATGGTGACACGCGTTGACTTTTAATAAACACGAGAGTCTATTGCTGGAACATTTAATTTGTGAAAAGTGCGCGCTTGAAAAACGACTTCTATATAATATCAATAAATCATGGAGGATTGGAAATAAGATCTAACAGAAAATGATAACCCATATAATATTGGATCTCAGGACACTTAAAAATGATCTAAGCAATCATTCATCAGATTTGTATGAGGGGTTGCCAGTAAATCTATAAGTTTTGGTTTCTTTAAAGTAAAGTTTAATAGTTATATTGACAAAATTAAATAATCTATTTATTAATAATCATACTTGCAAAAAATTATGCACAATATTGAACATGCTCATATAAGTGCGAATCGTTGTATATTCAAAGACATAATTAATAACGCAGAGAGCGCTCTATGTTTTGCTTAAACCATTAATTAAGGGAGTTCGGTAAAAACCTTAGTATAGTACAATACCCAGAAATTTACGATGCTATTCAAAAGATGTCATAACTGTTCCTTTCCGTGATTACGACGTGGTTTTCCCCTATTTCAGTTCATATAAAGCTTGCATAGTTATTACAATGCCTCCAAAACCTTGAATGGATGCCAGAGATTAAAAAAGGTACACAGATGTAATAATATCTATTTACGCCATTTTCAAACAAAATTCTTCTATTTATTTTCACTTATAAACAGTAATTGCTCAGATAATATGAAACTTTGACAATTATTAAAGGAGAACTTACACAAAAGTGAATATTTACCTAGATTTTTTGGTTAAATTTACAAAACGTTATTGTTTTGAGGCAGCAAGTTCTTATCTTCAGACATATTTACATATTCTCAACGCTCCAATAAACAGCAATATTAGCTTAACATATTGTTATGGAATTTTCAACTTAAACAAAAACCGAAAAGGAAAATTAGATTTCAAGCATTTATTTCTTGTCAGTCTACGTCTCAAAATCTAGAATACCAATACTGAAATACTAAACTATCATTAAATGTGTCTATTTTTATTTTGTATATAAAAACTTTACATTACGTCGATGGATACTGTCACGATTTAAATTTGTATCAAACGGCTCCTATGAGTTTAAAAGTACCTAAATGTTTAAACAAGCGGCCTAATATGGAGTAGAAGAAACTTTGCTGACGGAACAAAAGCAACTACATTTTCAACTAGGGTTCTAAGAACTATAAACAAAATCATATGTACACGTAACTCATTTTTCTGCCTATTAAAATTATTGACCATAGAGCAGCCCTAGAGGGCTAGGTAAGCATTGGAATAGAGGGTGTCCACTGCATTATTTGAATCATAAATAAATATTTATTTGTTGTACGACGGAATTTTACTAGGTCAAGTAAAAATGAAATAAGCAGCTGCCTTTTCAATGTAATAACATTTTACTTTTCAACATAGTCCACCTCCAACTCAACACATTCATTTCAACAACATCCAAGACGTTGAATGCCTTTAATAAAATAAGGTTTATGAAAGTCTGCAAAATACATATATACTTCGGCGATCACTTCTTCATTGGATGAAAGTTTTTTACTAGTAATCCAAGTTTCAGGTTTGGGATAAAGAGATACGCAGAGGGAACCAAATCTGGCGAATGTGAGGCATATAGTACATTTAAATGTAATGTATGTATTTTTGCAGTTGCTGGTGCATTATTAAAGTAAAATAAAAGTTCTTCTTCCCAAATTTAGCCGACTTTCTTTGATATCCCCATTCAACTACCTTAGCAACTATGAGCAATACTTCTCCTCTATAGTTCAACAGTAGTAAGTAAGGGTGGGTTCTCAATCCAAAATTGGGCCAAGAATGGGTCAATAACTTCCTTTCAAAATTAGGTCAAGGACGAGTCAATTACCTTACCCTAAAATAAGTCAAAGACAGATAGATAATTTCTCCGCAAAAGATTAAACGTATTGGTCAATGCCCCTCCACAATTGAGTCAATTATATCAGTCAATGGCGCTTCCACAATCACACATTTATTAACATCCACATTTGACTCTTCACCACAATTGGGTTTAAGTATATCGGCCAATAAGACCTCTATGGTTATACATTAATATCATCCACAAGTAATCCTTCACCCTCAATCGATCTTTCCTCCACAATTAGGCTAAAGTTATCGATTACTAACCTTTTCCACAATTGGTTTAAGGATATCGGTCAATGATCCTTCACAAAAATTGTGTACAGATCTCGGCCAACGATTCCTCCATACTTATATATTGCTACATACACAATTAGACAAGCATATCAATCAATAACCTCCCACCACAATTTGGTTAACAGTATCAGTTAATGACGTGCCATACTTACATATTGTTAACATCTACAATTGAGCCTCCTTCCACAACCGACTGATGGATATAGGTCAGTGAACCGTCGACAATTTCATTTTCTTAACTTTGACACTTGGTTCAAGACTAATAAATTTTCCTCGAAGGTTAGTGTAGGAATCTTTATTATTCGTTTAAGCAGTTGGTCGCGTTGAACGCCCAAGCAACATTTTTAGTTATTAAAACGTATTAACAACTCCTAAGTTGACTTGAAAGTGTTTGGCTACTATCCATTTCAACCACCCTAAAACTTTTCTATAACGTATATGTCACTAAAACGGGGAATACCGCATACTAATATATTACTCGTTTATCACTATTGCAATTACGTTTCTCTAACCAGAGAGTTGCGTGTTAATTTCGTTAGTCGCTGAAACCTATAATTACTTTGCCCCCTCCTAATAATGTTGTTTCTATCTTACTCAAGTAACTCTATAAAATATATTATATTGCTATCGTTTTTTATAGAACTGAAGTTATGAGAAATATAGTAAACAGTAACTATGGATGAATACTTGTATAATAATTGGGGAAGTATAATTCGTATATAACATGTACTTTCAATGCTCTCAAAATAAAAACGAATGACTGTTGACTGATAAATGTAGTTATGATACCCCCATAAAATATGCGTGCCTCAAGAATTATTAATTATTTGTAAAAATAAACATTGCAAAAATTATATAAAATAACCACTGAGGTATTTGAAGTGAAAGTGAAATAAAAATATACAACATATTTTCGCGTAAGTTGTAGATATAATGTATCTGAGGTAAAAATAAATAAAATATTAACAAAATAATTTAAACAAAATGACGTCATTCATTAATTAGTATTAATAATTTCGATAAAATAAAGCGATCTTCACATAAACTTACTATATAGTTCAATTTACCATAATTTACGTATATAAAGTACTTTTTACGTTCATGAAGTAATTATAACTACAATGATTTCGCTTCAAAGTAATATTTACTGGGATGTAAAATATTCGTTTTAACTGATAAGTAGCGCTTACGTAATTAATACCGAAAGTATACTTAATAGTAACTCCCCACCAAGAAAGTTCGTTATAGTTGCCGACCGTTAAGGTCTTCCCTAATCTAATAGCGTGCGCTATTCATATGCACTGCAGTGTGGTGCATATTGATTTCTTTCCATTTATAAGAAGTAGTATGAAGGTATTTCGTTACTAAGAATAAGTTGACTAATTATATATCAGCAATATTAACTACAAATGAAATTGAATTGCTGTTCTGACCTAAACGTTTGTTAAGTATAAATAAATTGAACTTTTCATAATAAACGGATTTATTTGTCAATTATTAATCAGCAATATTTATTACAAATAAAGTTTTAGCCGTGTTCGGATATAAACCATTCATTCATTTTCCTCAGATTAAGCATGTTATTTATAAATAAATTACACCGGAATAAATCATTTACTTTCTAGAATTTTGTGTATATTTATAACTAATAATGTTTCCCTTTTATAAATATCTCTTATTTGTTACAAATAAAATGCGCTCAAATAGATATTGTTAAGTATCCCAGTTTTTCTTTCAGTGTAGGTATAATACATTAATTGTAGAGAAACTTAATACCGTTATACTAAAATTGTCCATTACCTGTTGAAAAAATCTTCAGTATTTCTTGAATTTCTAATAAAACTCGACTGTCATGTTGTAAATGCCGTAAATTGTCAACCGCGCCACTGCTTATTCTATTTTTCAAACATCAATTTGAATGCTGCTTTGACAATTGACTTATTAATATTATTTTCTTCTTCATCAGAATATCTACACTTTTATTCAAAATAAATTTGACTACAGTCTCCTTCTGTATCATTACACTGATAGTTTTCTTCCATTAAATTAATTTTATTATCTTCGACAGGTGTTGATATAATAATAAATTCATGGCTTTGCACTCTATTTAGATTTGTTGAAGAACTTCTGTATTAGCAAAATAATTTTCATTGGTTCTATCTGTGTTTGATTAAATTGCGACTTCATTTTCTGCAAAAAGATGTAAAATGACGACACGGCTTTTTCTGCCTAAGCGCAATAATTGCCCAATATATTTTTAAACATAATGTTAATATATGTATTAAAAGCATATTTCCTTTATAGTGCATTTTAAGGGTTATCAGAACCTTTAGTAACTTTCAATTAATAAGTCCAATAATAAATACTTTGACGTTAAATTCCTTGGTCATTTTAGTGTTATTGGAACTTGTGTTTCAACTAGCAAGGCGCTAATTTGTAGTCGTAAATGATAGTAACTAAAATGTTACAAAAACTTGAAAACTGACTTGTAAGAAACTATTTCTTCAAGGTACTAATTAAGTATTTAAAGATGCTTATTACTACTTACAATTTTTACCATAAAGTTGATATTCTTTAAAAGTAACTATGAATTGTTTTAATTACGTTGCAAGTATTTCTAATGCCACTGAAATGTATATAACTAGTTAGTAATTCCAAACAGTAAATTTTGCTGTATTTTGACGGATAAAAAGTGAATTGGGTAATTTACACGTTAAAATAGAAATTTATGTAATAATTCAGTAATATTTATTGCGGTTAAGTAAATATAACTTCGATGCTTATTATAATTACTTAAAGTGCTACTTAGGCGTTATAGTATACCATTAAGGATTTTAAAAAATTCATTTAAATTCATTTTGATTGATTCATTGCGCTAAATGTTTAAAGCGTTCCGTTAAATAAGCACATACAGTGAGATAAATATAAAGAGACGTAACTTGTGTTTATTAATGAAACGTGGATCGACCTTATTGTTACCTTATTTTGATCTAATTGCTAAATATTATCTATATATTTGTGGTTAAGCATAATTTACCTTAACCAAAAGTGACATTTAGATCAATCTAGTACAAAATGAGCCTCTAAAAGGTACTGAAAATGATATAATTTTCTTATTTTTCCTTAAAATTTTATAGACTACAGTTTATTCTTAAATGTACAGTTATGTGCACTACGTTAGAAGCAAAGAAATATGTAGTTTACTTTATTAATACTACATTAGTACACAATCCGTAATTACTATGGATGTTCAAAATAATGTCCATTCACTTGAATACACAAATTTATTCTATTCTTTAGATTATTAAGAATGTTTGTTAAGGTTTCTTCTGTTGTATTGTTCACTGCCTGAATAATTGCATCTCTTAGTTCATGTAATGTATGCAACCTATTTTGGAATACTGTATTTTTCAAATAACCGAACACAGAAAATTTCAAAGGCAAAAGGTCTAGTGACTGGGGTGGCTTTAAATTTTTACTAATTAAACGATTTCCAGAATATTGTTCCAAGTAACGTAAAGTTTGATTTGCGGTGTAACACGTAGCTCCATCCTATTGGAAATACCGATGCTGTAACTCGTCACTGTGGAGTTGTTCAATAAAAGGTTTCAACAGACTAGTTCGGTGTCGCTCAGCATCAAGGTTTTCATAGAACACAATGGGATCAACTATAGGTCTTCTTGAAATTGCACTCCAAATCCCCACTTTAATAGAATCTAAAGGTGTTTCTATGAACTGTTACGGATTTTTTGTGGCTCAGCATTAAGGTTTTCATTGAAAATGAGGGATCAGCTATACGTGTTCTTGAAATTGCACTCCAAACCCTCACTTTAATAGGATGTAAAGGTTTCTATGAACTGTTGCGGGTTTTTTGTTCACCAATGTCGATAATTCTGGGAATTAACCTGATACGAAACCAAGTTTCGTCTAAGAAAAAGCTGGTATTTAATACATCATCATTGTTGAGGTTATTATTGAACCGTCCGCAGAACTATACCCGTTTCTCGAAATCAGGGGCTAACAGTTCATGCCTTGCCAAGATTTTATATACGGTTTTTTTGTGGCATTGTGGCAACTACTGTAGGATAAACCTGTTAACAAAAAGTGTAATTGTTTGTAAAGGCATATTTCCATTTCAACAAACCTGTTTGTGCTGATAAACTGCGTACATATTTGCTGGAACTGACTTCCAAACGTTGTTGCACGTCTTCTAATACTTCATTTGTTAAAATAGTAGGCTATACAGTTGAATGTCTTTTGCAAACACTTCTTATCTCTAAATCGTTTAATGAGGCGGTTTGCATGTCTTGTAAACGCATCTTCATTAAATTCCAAATATTCAAAACTTTCACGAAATTGATCTCGACAAGAAACCATTTAATATTTTGATTCACCCAAGGTCCACGTTTTTCACTGAGAAAGTAAGCTTCCACAATAAATTTGTAATGCTCCTCCGAAAACGGCATTATTTAACCTTAAATTAATGACATCAAATTAAGTTGTAATAATTGTATGGAAAAAATTACCAAATAAAAATGAATGTGGATATAATAGTTGTGAAAATAGCTGTTTTTTATTTAGTAATTCAGTAAATTGAGAAGAATGTTGTAAAAATAGAAAATATTTGAAAACCAAAAGTTAACAAATGCAAATAACAGATATAGAAGTATCGTAGAGTGGAAGGTAAACTAAAATGATATGCTTTTATGTGGCAAACCACCTATACTATTAAGCTGAATACACAACACCCAAAAAACGGTACGGACAACCATTAAAGGTCACTCTGTATAAAAGGTAAGTATTTTATAAATCTTTCATACAAAGGGAATTGTAGTGGTAGAAGCAAACTGTCCCATTTGTGATTAGTATTGGTTATTCCCCTAATCCAGTTACTGGCAGAGATACGTATCTTCATATGTAAGTGTCTTTTTTATCCCCTTTAAAGTAAACGACTTCTGCGCCCTATGTAGCTCGACGAAGTACGTCTGGAAAGGCATTCACCGAAGCAAACCTTTAGTTCCATTTGATTCAATGATGATTATGCATTAGCCAGTGCGCTTGTTTCTTGTTTTTAGAATCCATATTTAGTAATGCATATGATGATTTGAAAATATAATGATAAATCACTCAGACGCTGTATACAGCAAGTTGCAAAGGTTTGAACGTCAACAAGGAATATAATGGTGGTAGAAACTCAATTGGTTAGCATTGTGGTACGAAAATATATTTATGTATTTAGGGTTGTCGTACTGTATTAGTTAAAGCGTTTTAGGTCGCTACGGGATCGTGTAAAATTAAGCGATAAGCCATACTTTTAAGTGGTGTATTGGCATTTGTATCGATTTCTATCCTTAATACTACAGATTTAATGCCAGTAATCCTATATAGAAGCGGGATGGTATATTCGATGTAAAAATTCTACATACATAAATAATGCATCTTCATTTGTTTTAGATTGATAAATGAAAAACTATTTATTAAAACTTTTCTAGTTCATTAGAAGCTATAATTGTAAAAAATTAAGTAGCTAAATATGTTAGATTTAAAATTATAAATTATATTCGTATTTATATATTTATATTATATTCAACATTAATACAACCATATGGTTTTAATTCTAATTTATTTATTTAATTAATTGTTTATACAATTCTAGCTTCTGATGATGCGATCTTTATATTATCACGAAACTGGCTTTAATAAGTTAAAATAAAGTGTTAATAGGCATTACTTCCCTATGATTAAATTTGCGATTTGGAAATACGGTATTAATGTTCTTTAGGTTTTCTAACCCTTTCAGTGCTTTTCATTTTTATTATTAACTAACAAATTTTGACTACAAAATTAAAATTTAAAATAAATTGATATCGTACCTTATTAAAAAGATCGTACACTTGCAGAACAATATAAAGAAAATATTTAAAAAAATGTTGTCAATTTTAACTTTGCAATTTTAGCGAGCTAGCAGAACACGTTCTACACGAAGTTCTAGAAGATACCTACATTTAAATATACTTTAAAATTATGTGAACTGAGCTAACCATTCCTAGTATTGTTTTTATAGACCTTTTGGTATTTCCGAGGTAGGTATAAGGGTTTACCTCTCGACAAATTTAAAAGAATAATCACTCTATTGTATCCCTCTGTTGAAGTCTCAAACAAGTTCAAAGAAATGAAAATGTGCAACTTTGGAAGCGGAAACAATAATATATATTATCTTATGTACATTGTTTTTAAATAAATATTTTGTTTTCCAAGGTTACGTTTATATTTCCTACTTATGATGTGAATATTAATCCTGCATATGTCCAGACAAAAACTATAACTTTACCTTTGCCGGTGAAAACTAGTTTTATTTGTAAATAAAAGGAAAATGTGTACTGTGTAAGTTAATTGAATGCATTGTTATTTATGGAGAAACATTATATAATTATAATTTGCACATTTGAAGATACGTGTTTAAAAATAATGGCGATATTGTGCTTTTAAGTATTTTAATTATTTTATTGGACAATTTTATAAATAAAAGTCTTCCTATAGTGTAAAAGTTCTTTAGTATTCTAGTATGTATAATAACCAAAGCTAGTTTTCGTATAATCTTCTTATCTTAAAAGATAAGAATATACATCTTCAGTGATATAATTTTTTTAATGAAAAGGCAATAGTCAAAGGAGCAACTTAAACGTTAATGCTCATCACAATCACGTTTACTATAATAAAACTTGCTATTAAAGTATCACAAGTTATTGTTTTTAAAATTATAAATTTCATATCACAGTAAATAGCTAGATAGGTTTTTAGAAACAAGTAAATTATTTTGTAATTAAAAATAAAGTCACCAACATCGTGAAATGAATTTCTTTGTTGGTGATTTTACTTTTAATTACAAAATAGTTTACTTGTTTTTAAAAACAATTACCTGTGATATTTTAATTATAAAGTTTATTATAGTAAACTTAACTGTGATAAGAATTAACTCTTTTGACTAATACCTTTTTAACAAAAAAATTATATCACTGAAGATGTATTTGCTTAGCTTTTAAGATAAGAAGATTATACGAAAACTAGTTTTGATTATTATACATATTAAAAAACTTTCACGCGTTGGGAAGATTTTTATTTATTTGTTTAAAATTGAAGATGTACCCAAATTCTATGGATTACGATTTCAAATATCTATTTTATTGGACATTTTTATCGGTTTATACGTAATCGGTCTAGTGTTTTGTGCTACATTGGATCAATGTAGATACTATACCGTATTGCCGACAATTGTAATCACGTTGGAAAATTGTATAGATACTATGTAGTAATTTCGATACTAAAACCAGTTTGCTATACAACATATGTCCGACACAGAAACCATATCACCCAAATAGTCCTATATAGGTAATATTATTTCGATATCGTAACCGCATAAATTACCAACATAGGATTTTACCTTGACGAACGATGTCAATTATATATAGTTTCTATATGGTTCCCGTATTTGTGCTACTAAGGACTTATAAAAACTGCAATCTACCCAACAGTAATTATAAAATCATTTCGTGTAAAACAAACTCAGGAGAAATAGCCCATCAGGTGACTTAATAATACTATATAATATCTATTTAGTTATTTAGAAAGGATTATATTGCAAGGTCGGGATTCCAAAATATAAACAGGAAAGTAAATATTTTGTAGTTAATTTTAGGTGTTCAACGATTCCAAATTTTTAATCAAAGTCTATGTTAAATAATGTCATGAATTTAATGTTTTCTAGCAGCCTGTTGTCATGCACACTTGTTTATTAAGTTTACTGCGCATTCTAATTCTAACTCAGTAAAACCATATCTACAAACGGAAGCCGAACATCATCAGGAATTAATTTCCGATATAGGAAATGAAAGCACTGCATTTCATCAAAATAATGACGTAGACATACGACAAGCTTCTACTGCCCAAATAATTTATAAAAACTGTACTTTTAATAATTGTACTTTGAATTAAATTTAGTAAAATGTGGTAACCGTTATACTTTCTGTTTTAAATTAAATTGTTTTAATTTCAACTATGCTCATTATTACAATTGTGATGGGTGACAGTTTTTTTCGCCAATTTTCTAGGCAACAAGTTCTCGTAGAAACTACATTTTATCCGATAAAATCATAGATAGTTGTGTAATTAAGTTCAAAAAATTCACGGTAGTATGTGACGTAACGAAATGGACTGAAAGTTATTTTAATAAGTCAGTCAATTATTTTCCAATAAATTTACAAAAAAGAAAACTGCGTATTTTACCGTTCTTAGTAAACTATGGTCGACGCGTTTCTATAAAATCAACTAAAAACTACGAAATGCGTCATACTGGACGAAGGATATTTTTTCAAAAACTAGTAAACAAATTTTCACCAAATTAACAAGAAATGCGTTCGTTATATAAGAGGATGAATTTTTCAGGTTTTTTGGAATTAATCCTTTTCCTATTGCCCTGAAATATTTGCACGATTTTAAGCTCAAAATAATCATTTTATATTAAATAGCTTTACAATTTTAAATAAATTTCGCAAAATATGAAATTCTATAATTTCTAGCGAAATCCAAGAGATGAGGCAAACACAACGAGGAAAAATACCCTGATCAGATCATAAAACAATACACAGAGCATCCTACATAAGCTTATTAAAACAAATACTCTAAATTTTCAGGTTAAAATCTGATGATGTCTGAAAAAACAAAGTTAAACAGACTTTACATATTTTTACTCTCTCTGACTCGTACTAATTACATGTGGTTAAATGAATGAAGTTTGCGAATGCCTAAGAGTGTAATTCACAATGATTAATGATCAACGAGATTTTTGCCTCCGTAATTGCAATAATTATATTTTACACGCCTATACTCGAAACAAAATTTGGGTCGCTACCCTTATTTGTTTCAATTCGTTATTGATTATTCTTTAGAAACGTGGCGCAAAATCTACGTTCTCTGCATATAATGCAATTTACTCTGAGTTTACAAAACAAACACGACTCTCTAAACAAATTGGAATTTCTATAGCCGTGACCATCTTGTATAAAACGGATGGCATTCTTCTTCTTGGAATTTTAGTATCTGCTTAACCTTCCATTATATAATATAGATTTTATAACATAACCCAAAGCTGCCGTTGCAAGGTATTGAATATCACTTCTTTTAAAGAAAAACTATTAAAGTAGGTTTTACATAAAGTTGGGTAAGTTGCTGAGTAGCTGTAACGAGAAAGAAAACTTTTAGGTTTTTAAGTAAATAACAGTTCTCGACGCTGTTTTTCAGATAATAGAATATTTTTAAATATCCAAAATCATAATCGTACGACAACTTTTTCAAACATATTCCTATTTCTCTAATTAGCTAAAGTAATATGTTTCAGATATGTAATTTACAATGGTAATATGCCTAATGTTACAAAAGCTTTGTTTATCTAATTCAGTGACTGCTGTTGAAAAATAATAAGGTACGTCTGTGTTTTATTTCAACAAAGGAACGAAAGTTAATCAGCATACATACAATAATTTTTGAAATGAACCTCATGTTAGTCAACAGAAATATCAACCTACGATTGTTACCGTTATATTAAGTTTCCAATTTTACCACTTTTAGTACAATATTATTTGAATGACTATTATACTATATTTGTAAATAAAAGTCTGCATTTAATATTTATATTTTTTACAATGATGTCATCGAATTGATTGAAAACGAATCCGCTAATAATGACATTTGTTGTTAGTCAACATATCACTTAAATCTTTAGAATACGCACTATTTACTGTAATATGGGGTTGAGTTCATAGGTTTCCCGCGTCCATAATTTCAGATCGTTGAAGTCGGAACTGACTCTACATATTACGTGATCTACTATCTGTTGTTATTGTGGGCATTGACATATAGCTCCATTTTAGTTAGTTTGGTGTTAATCTAACTTTAAGAGACTACGTCGACAAGCTTCTCAAAATGTTTGAAATACAGTATCATACCGTTTTAAATAAAGAATTTGTTTTACCAGCGCAAATCAAAATCATCTTGATGAAGTGTTGGGACCCTTTTCCACCGTAAGACTCTGATAAATTATACAGAGCAGGGCAAAAAATACTCGAAGACGAACATCGTCTGGGTCAGTCTGTAGAAATCTTTACTGCGGAAACTATTAATGTTAACTGATGAGTATAGTAATCAACACTTGAAAACCAAAGAAATCGTGTCAAGATTAGAAGTATCCATAGTATCAATGATTTGGATCATTAAGGAAAATTTAAACACGAATAAGACCTCAGAATCACTCCGAAAGCTTTTATATGAGTTCACTCTTATCACAAGAGTGTCAACACCTTCGATTTAAATCCAGATATCTACAGGGAATAATTGGATTCCAATAGCGTCAAGAGAATCTGGAAGGATTCAATTACTTGAAACTAAATTGACAAATACGCAAAATTCATGCGTTATTGTGTTATGTCGATAGCATCGATTGGATAAAACAGGAACCCTCCAGTATCGTATAAGGGAATTAAATACTTATTAACATGACGATCACACGTCTCGCACCCTTTTGTGCAAGACCCTAGCTAAAATCAGTTGCGAGACGCTTTAGTTACAATACCACTTTATAAATATTACAATTTATAGCTTTTTTAATAAAATTGTCCCACCTGAAATAATAAAAATATCATGAGTTCTGCGGAAATAAATGATTGAATAGTAGCGTATTACCACTGGCTTAACATACCGATTAAAAGATATACAGAACTAACAAACAATCATTTGCAACTTAATTAAACATCTAAAGCCTAAGTAATATACGAAGGTGGACCGACCGTTTAAACAATCAAGCACAATCAAACGTAGCAGTTAAAACGATTACCCCTAAGAGGAGCATGGCAGTTAACTTCAGACTACCGGTAACTTTGTAACTAGTTTTTCATTACCGCTTAAAATTGTAAACATGTTCTGTTAACCCTAGGTGTTAACAAATGTTTCAAAACGAATATATAGTTCAACCGATAGCTTTGCCGGTGTTATGCGTCATTTTCGGCAAAGATTCCTTTGTTATCAAAAGTATGGTACAACTATCGGTACTTGGTGTTTTCAAATTCATTATCCTATCTTATGACATTTTTAAACAGAACAATGATTGGACTACATCCTATGGAAGAAAGCTCGATGACCATTTTCTGCATAATCAATGCTTGGAATGACTTCTAATTATATAACAATCCCTTAAATTAAGGTAATCACACATATATCTGGAATGTGCATTATCAAAACGGTTGTCCTTTAACTCAGAAGCAATTCTTATAGCTGGAACCGTTAAATAATTATTTGGTAGGAAACTGTTCGACCACTTACAGTTTTAATGGTAGTAGCTTCCATATTATACCGTGCTTACGAGGGAGAAAGAGGTAACCGCTTCAACATGCATATGTCCTTTCTAGGGCAAAAAATTGAGCGCCTTCACTGAAATATATCGTTACCTTTTGCTTAATTCTACTAAAAAATATGGGTTAATGCCTGCTTATACTTATATCATTAAGCGTACCTTAGTTAGTTTAAGTTAAAGATAGATTCACTGTACATTAACTCAAAGGAATTTATTCTACAGATGTAATGCAATTTATTAGAAAAATTTTTCAACGAAATTTTCTATTTTACACTATCTGCACTTTTAAAATAGATTCAAATCTTTTTTATATAGCAATATTAAAGCAATATATCAAAATTTAAATATGGAACTATATGGTACTAAAATAAGAAGTAATTATTAATTAGTAGAGAAAAGGCATTTGAAGAAAACTACAAAGTTAAAACGTTACATCCTTTAAATTAACTCAAGAATTGGACAACAAATGCTTGAACTAATAAACTCAAACAAATGCAACGTTTCGAAGAAAATGTCAATATTAATTATCAAATAAAATAAATTCCTTAGGCAATAAACCAAAGGACAAATTGTGGGAAGTCTGATGTTACCTAACCTTTCGATACGAATTTTGTTTCTTTAACTATTTATCTTTATTTTTTACATTTTTTTTAAACGTAAATTTTATATTTTGTATGTTTATAAATTATATCGTTACCTCCTTTTTTGCATGATTGCCCTCGGCCTTTCTGAATACTAAGAGGTTTGCCAGAAAATGTATATGTGAGAAATTGAAATAGGAATATCATCGTTATTAGGTGGTGATGAAGTAGTGGATGTAGCAGTTTATGCTGCTCCAGATGATAGTAATTGAAGAGGAGATGATATGGGATCATCAATTAGTTCTTCTTCCTTACCATCCACATCTGAACCATCACCATTATCAGTTTCCATTAAATCATCTGGTTCTAATCTACTACTCATGTCGTCCATTATTTAACAACTATAATATAAATTATTAAACTATTATTTTAATAATAAACATAGAGGTTATATTGTCAAATTTTTTTAAGACATGGGAGTTTACATTTTGATATGAAACCAAAAGTACTTTGGATAATAAACAATTTTAATTTGTTTTTGTAATAATATACAATCTAAACGTCACAAAAATTTTTAATTTAAAATTGTTTCATTATTCTATATACCCCATTTGAAATAAATGTATGGGACGTATGCGTCCCAATATGTTTTACTATGGGATATTCACATATAACCCAACGGTAAAATACTAAAAGTATTTTTATTCAACCATTTATGATAACCCAATAAACAGTTTCGGTTGCTTTTTCTACCTTTATTGTTAAACAAAATTGAACATTGCCTTAGCTCTAAGTGAAGGTCTCCTAAAAATTGCAAAGCAACTTATTCACAAGTATATAATAATCTGGGGCAGATAGCTACCTGAATACGTTTTTCGCTGGAATAAACATTTTCTATTTACTAGCAAATCAGCTGATCTCTTAGCCTCGCTAAGGAGTTAATAAATGAAATCTATGCAGGCATTTGATACCGATGACACAAGTTGCTTTTGAAATACCTTCCTCCACCATTTGTTGTATTCTCAATTTGGATCATACAAAGCAGAAAATTAATCAGAAAAATCTACACTTCCATGTAGATATCATAAAAATTAATAGCATCGAGACATGATATAGCTTTTCTTGACCACAGTTTACTGTTCTACTAACTTATGTTACAATGTTCCCATGCCACTTGCTTAGAACTAAATGCCATTTTATCTCCAGGGAGCTAAATTCTGCCATAACATTTTGGAATGTTCTTTTTGCGCAAGACTGCTATCAAACTTGTGTAAAAATCTGTGATAACAAATAACAACGTTCTTTTTCTGTATGGTTTGGTAGAACTTCTTTACCACCCTTTTCCCAGATGTCGTATAGGTCGATCTTGTGGCTCAAAATCCAAATTTTTGACCTACCCTCCCTTGGCCTGTTGCCGTAACGCGCCAAAAAATTTTTGGAGTTCTGAAATATATAACGTTTTTCAGTTTATCGGTCATGTATTTTTACCAATGCATTTTTGAAGAAAATATTGAGATTTACAGTTATAGGGCATTACATAGTATATACCTGTTATAGACATCTTTTTTTACAACCATTTTGTAACCTGATCCGCAATATTAGGGTTACAAATTTTTTGTAAAAATATAACTTTATCAAAATGTTTTTCGAGCATTTCGATAATAAATGTATAACGATATGTCGTGTCGCAGTGAAAAGCTTCTTAAATAAAGATGACAAAACTATTAAATAAAAACCTGGTGTGAGACAACACACAACTTTCTCTTACCCGCATAGATATGCAAATAGTATCCACAAATGATTAAGTCGTTATTTACGTATATTTTGGAAACGATAATTCTAACGGTCACCCATCCGAGTCTGTGGATAGGCGGAAGGCTACTTAACTCTAGAAATTTTCTCTGATAACTTGCTTCAAATCATTTCTTCAAAAAAATCGTTAAGTTCACCTCAAAAGAAATTAAAGGCATAATAATGATACCAAGTTTAAAAAATAATATTCCAACTGGTTTTGAGAAAATTGCAAAAAAACTTTAAAATCCCAAGAATAAAGTGGTACTTACGGTCATTCCATTTTAATAAATTCTTGTCGTCTCATGTGCTGAAGATAGGAAACTAAAATATAAAATTTCACTTTTATATGATGTTCAGTTTTTGAGATACGTTCTTCACAATTAATACATCAGATACTTCCGGTTACTCAATTTTCAAAAACTTATTAGAGAAACTCCTTAGTTCATATAAAATGGAATTAACACGTTTGTAACCAGCGATCCCAAATGGGAACAATTAGAAATCTTTCTATAGTTGATATAACATTTTGAGTTTCGCACCAAGAATACTTGATTTTAAGAAGTCATTAATCTTACCTTTATGTCTAACACATAGTTGGCAATTATTATAATTTTGTCATAAAATTTATAATAATTACTATAAAATTGCTATAACTGGCTGTAGTATCATTTTTAAAGTTAAATAATACATAAACAAGGTATGTATTCTATACAATTTTAAAAATTCTTTATTCTTTTAAGTATTCTGTATGTAAATAGGTTATAGAAACGCTAAGTTGTGAATTTAAAGGTTATAATACCTTTATAATAAAATTGTTCCCATTTGAGAACGATGTCCGTTGTTGTCTTTTCATTAAAAGAAAATAGTTGCTTAGATTTGTGCTAATATAATGAGTAGAAAGAAGTATTTCACTTTAGCCGAACTTATAGGAGAAGTTAATGAAGACATGTTTGATGAAGAACTCGATGCGGATGGTCCCATTAATATAGTTCAATTACCACCTAGCGATGTCGATGAAATTACAGACGAAGAGGAACTGAAATAGATGAAGATAGAAGGGAATGGTGTTGCTAGTGAACTTGCACTTCACGTCAGTAGTTCTTGTGACGATGCCTCCAATAATAAGGAAAACGTAGACAGAATTAAGAATAAGAAGCGCTCCCATAAAGGAAATTTGAAAAATATTACTCCCCTTTGGAAAAAGGTAACTCCTAATTATTCTAGAGCTTATCCGTCTATGAAAAGTAAAACTAAAGATAATTTGTTAAAACTTACAAGTGATAAAACACCGGTAGTAATCCTTAAATTGTTATTTGATAACAATCGGGTGGAAAAAATTGTTGAGGAGACAAAACGATACGCATCCCAAAAAAATCATTATGATATCAAGGTTACCGTTGTTTGCTTAAAAAATTTAATGGGATATTTGTATATACTGGATATTAATAGTCTTCCACAAGAAAAATTATACTGGGCTGAGGATGAAGACTTAAATCGGACAATAATTCGTCAATCTATGGCTAGGGATAGATACTATAAGTTGAAAAGGAATATCTATTTTAACAATAATGATAAGATATCACAAAATGGTTCAGATCGCATCTTTAAAATTCGTTCTTTGACTGAACAATTCAATAATAACTTCATAAAATTCGGACTGTTTTCAGACAAAATTTCAATTGATGAGCAGATGGTGCGATACTACGGTGATCATTTTATGAACCAATCTATTCAGGGAAAGCTCACAAGATTTGCGATAAAACAATGGATAATTGCTTGTGACAGAACAGGATATTATTATAAAATGGATGTTTATGAAAAATATCACTGACGACATGAAAACAATGAATCTGTCTCGCTGAAAGGAATAGGCGAAAATGTCGTGCTAAGTATGGTAAATTTATTTGAAGAACACAAATTTCATTAAATATACATTGACAATTTTTTTACAAGTCATAATTTACTTACCAAACTTTCTGAGAATGGAATACAATGCACTGGAACAGCTCGATATACCAGAATGAGATTTCTTAAAGGTGGCAAGAATAATTTAAAGTCAGATTTACAGATGAAGTAAAAAGAGCGGGAATTTTGTGATTATCGATTTGACCAAAGTAATGAAATCTTATCGATCACATGGAAGGATGATAATATCGTAAAAGTGATGCCTAAACATGAAAAAGTTGAACATTTCCTTTTAGCTAAACCTTATTGCAAGAAGCAAGAGAAACACATTGATATACCACAGTCTAATTTGATCAACAATTATAACAAATATATGGGTGGAGTAGACAAATTTTAGATTGGCACGTGCAAAAATACAGAATTAAAGTTTGCCGTAAAAAATGGCATTTCCGCTTATTTACAAATGCAATAAATATTACAATATATAACGCATATGTTACGTACTGCTTATCTCATGATAACATACCTTTCCTTAATTTCAAAAGGACCCATTGCAATGCGCTATTTAAGTCTGCACTCATACTCTGATCAAAAAATTGCAGGAAGACCATCAAATACCATTGCAAGAAGTATTGTAACTTGCAAAGAAAGACCAGGGCATATAATAGGACCATGTTTTGAAGAATACCATAAAGTATAGCCTCATTATATATGATTAGCTGTTTTTTAATTCAATGTAAATTTAAACTTATTTTTGAATATATATATATATATATATATTGAAATAAATAAGTAGATTCCTCCTAATAGTAATGGCACGAATTTTGAAATTAATTCGGCCGGGTGAAAAGCCGATT
>JAHWXV010311036.1:0-12930 GCA_024586415.1 Phrixothrix hirtus
ATTTAGACCTATTTTCCCGACAGTGTTTAGCTTCGCAGTATAGGAGAACCACGCCTTGCTCCACTGTAGCTTTGCCGGCCGTTGCTAAAACACTGGTGTTCTGCCATATGCGTTATTGCGATTTCGTCTTGTGACAACATACTGCGGCTAGAACATCATCATGTTTAAGTGAGAAAAATGTTGGATTAAAATAGGTCATCTGGTATGTAGCGCCGATCTAGCACTCAATGACTTCTTTTTATTGCCACACGTTAAAGATAAGCTGCAAAGAATGCGTTTTACTTCGACCGATGAATCTGTCGTAAATTTTAAAAACGAACTAAATAAAACACCTTCAGAGATGTGGAAAAGATATATCTAAAACTGGTTCTTACGTATGCAAAAGTATATTAACTGTAATGGGGAATATTTTGATGTTATGAAAAAATTTTTATAAACCAAAAATGTGTTCTACCCTATAAAGGTCAACAATAAGAGGGCAACCCTTGTATATAATATATAGTGTGGCCCAAATATTGTGCAGTACGTTGTAGTTCGAACCATCTAACTCCTCTGAGCTAGTTAGGCCGACTCTTTGTGTTTATAACCAGATCATATAATTATATTAAATTATCCTATAGAATATTTAATGAAATTGACACCTATTATACCAAGTTAACGCAGACAGTACCCTTAAAATTCCGCCCAAGGTCAAGGTTATCTCATTAAATTCATTTTCTTAAACCTTATTAGGTTTGGTTGAATCTCTTTTCAGAATAGCATTGTGTATTAGATCACTTTTAACTCGATTCAGTTGTTCCCACGATGTTCCAGTCGTTTAATGTCTTTATTATAATAGGACGAATTAAATGCGTCAAAATAATCGTTTGTTTCTAGATAAAAATCCCTTTCCATCTAGCCATTTCTTCAAGTTTGGAACCAAGAAAAGGTCAGATGGAGCTAAGTCTGGATGGTAAAGTGCATGATAAAGTTTTCGAATCGCAATTCAACTGATTTTATCTGACAATGTTCGATGAATGAGCTGGTGCATTGTCATGGTGAAACAACACTTCCTTTTTTGCCAAATTCGGTCGTTTTTCCTTTAATGTTTCAAATCAGCTGGTCGAATAACTGCGTAGTGCTCGCCTTGACCTTTTGCAGATAATCTATAAAGATAACACCATTAGCATGCCAAAATATATTTAAATTCGACAAACTGGATGGCTTTAGTACTCTTCAATTTGCTGACGATACTACCATACCGTCAATAAACTATAGAATTTCCTATGCAAGTGCTAGATTAATAAGAGCTGAAAAGGAACTAGCAAAATATTGCAAATTATGGAAAATCAAGCTCAATTCACAAAGACTCAAGTCGTACGTTTTATAAAACGAAGAGGAAGAAACAACAAACTTGGAAACCATTAAATCGGAACAACAGGTATATATTTGGGAATTGTTTTAGATTAAAACCTAAATTTTTATCATCACGTCAAAAGTGGAGTGGCTATTGCTAAAAAATCCGTTCATAAAGTAAACTCAAACTGAACAGCACATTTAAAATTTTAAACTCTGTTATAATTCCGACACTCACACACGGCGAAGAGGTGTAGACTCTGGGCTCATCTCTAGCCAAGAAAACTATAATCACGACCCAAAATAAATTAATCAGGTTGATTACAAATGCTCTATACTACATTCGAAACAAATATCTAAGAAAAGACCTAAAATCTATCGACCTTATAGATCGATCAGCCATCCGAAGGACTGATATGATTGAGCGGCTTCAAACCCAACCTGCTGTCTCAATACAATTAATGGCCAATCAGATAAAAGACTAAACACCACATATTAGAAGGAAATGTAAAGGAAATACCCTAGTATAGCTGCCTGCCAGCTAAACTAGAGACTAGCAGGAGGTAAAAAAGTTTCAAAATACGGTGGTCATAATCTTGTTAGCTGGTGGAACCACTTTTGCTTTCTTCGGTGCACTGAAACCGGCTTCTACCCATTGTTTGGATTGAATTTTTGTTTCGGGGGTATAGTGGTGTATCCACGTTTCGTCAGCGGTAATAAGTCGACGCAAAAATTGAGCGGGTTCAAACAGTACTCAGAAGTTGTTACGCGCATTAGTTTCTGATCCACAGTTATCAGACGCGGCACCCATCTTGCTGACAGCTTTCTCATACCCAAGTATTCATGTAAGATATGACCAACACGTTCTTTAGATATACCAATAGTGTCTGCTATCACACGCACCTTTAATAGATGATTATTTAAAACAAGATCATGAACTTTGGTGATTATTTCGTCAGCGGTAGACTCTTTCAGACGTCCTGATCTTGTTTCATCTTCGGTACTCGTACGGCCACGTAAAAATTCATTCACTCAGAAACAAACTGTCTTTAATTTCTTCGGATTTTTCTCGGCTATATGGAAGTGCTTAATCACAGCACGAAATTCCCTTTTGTTCATAACAAAACAATGTAACACATTTACTTTAAACAACTGTAAGAGACAAAGGACGCAATGTATTTGGTAGAAACTTTGACAGCTGCCATATAACATATGCTAGATCTGATAAGTGGCGCCATCTCTTTGTTAGTTACCCCACTAATCAGACCGCCCTCGTATGTATATCAGAGAAATATCAATACATTTTCTAACCTACTTAATATGTATTGTTTGATAAATTTGGATAATAGCAATGACTAATGACACCGTCAAACCATTAAATCGTTGAAATGCAATATTTAATAGATTGTAGTAATATCATTCAAACTCGCTATGAAAGAAACTAAAGCGTAGATGTATTTAACTCGAGCGCGATTGACGTCATCGACCTTCCCCTTAGAATGCAATGTGCCAATTATTGATAATGAATGTATTAACTTTCTTAATTAAATGTTTTCACTTTTTGAGAAACTTAGCTGGGAAACGCTGAAGGCAACATTGACAAAATTAAAATGAAGGCTTCCGCGAGAACTGTAAGGTATTAGGTTACGAGCTAGCCGATTGTGAAAATTATGAAATCAAAATTTCTTAATCAAGTTACATAATTAACTCTTGAATACATTTAGCACGACTATTTTCGTAAACATTAACAGCAGTCTCTGTTTGTACTTTAATAAGAATGATTTTGAACTAGCTACTTACATTTAATCACTTTATAGTTTTCCATAAATTATGAATCAAAAGTAACCTTATTTCATGATATTTTGGTTTTTAAATTTATTAGTAGTCGACCAAATAGACTATAAAAATTAAGCTTCTATAATAATTTTACACATAATTCTGAAGCTACCAAGTACGCTTTGGTTAATTCAAACCTTGCGCGACTTTTTAGTGGAAATTTATTCTAAGCTTTTCATTACAAAGCCTTGGTAGCATTATCTAATGCACACTTTGAAGCTTTTTAGGTCACAATTTATTAATTAATGAAAATGATTGAAGCAATTCTTATGTTATTATTTAAAAAAACTGTACACGTGGTAGTTATAAAATATTTTTATTAAAGTATTAGTTTTAGTGTAAACATAACAAAGAACTTAAGAAGACGCAAATCTACGGTATTAGATGTTTTTCTTAAGCTTAAGAACAATTCTTGTTTAACGATCTAACTGGAATTATATATTTCTCTATAACCTCCGGGTAATCCAATAATAACGATAGAATTACGAGGGTGCATACAAAATAGAGCATTTTTCCTGTATTTAAATACGAGGGTAAAGGATTTATTTTACAGTTAGGGAGAGAACCTGACTGAAATTTAGTTATAAAATGAAATTACGCTATCTTCGCTAGATGCATAGCTTTTTGTAGACAATTTCCAAAAGCGAAATATTTCATTAATTAATCATTCAATTTTATAAAGTACCTTGTAAAATATTTTATTATGAAAATGCAAATGTGCACTTATTCGCTTCGCCATAATTGAACAACAAACAGTTTATGGTAATTTTCTAGGGAAGCTCAAGGGGTGCATTTCCCTTGTTTTAAATCCGTTCTTTACAAATATTCAACCCCATTTACAAGTTCGCTATAGCTACAGTATATATTTGTAATTACACTGCCTTAAATATTTTAAAACACCATTTAAATTATGTAAAATGCGCTGATATTACAAATAGATTAACGAAATGACATTATGCTAATAAATAGAATTTTTATTTTTATAAACCAAAGCGAACTTTAATTATGAAATATGTTAATACAAATTTAAACTAAAAATCAGAACTTTTACATCATAATTAAATCGTAAAGCACAAAATAAATAGAATCCGTTGGCTTTTCTCACGAGTGTTCGCAAACTCCCTAATATAGATCTGCACCAAGTCATGCATTTTAAATGAAAACTTGAAAATTATGCGGCCCAAATTAATAAAAAGTTAAACTTGTTATTTATGTAACAAAAGATATAAGTTTATTATTTTAAATAAATTTTACAAAAATTTATTAATTAGTATTTAAACAGCAAATAACAAATATGTGTTATTTATAGTATTTACATTATTCATGTATAAAAAATCACATTATGGATCTGGATGTAGGTATAAAGATTTATAATTCGTAAATATCATTTAAAAGCTGAAAGCAGTTTGAGCTTTTTCATAGTACTTCATGTTCAAAATTAGATTTCATTAGCTTCTCACAACAATGAAGTGCAAAAGTTGCTGTTTTATCAATTACTCCATTATGGTGTTAGTTTCTCATGCATTTAAATTTAAACTAACACTAGTCTCAAAAGTAGCTGTTCTATATAGATATTCTAATCACTAGGCTCACCAAATAATAGGTTCCACATTTAGATTGAAATCTATAATTAACGCTAACCTATTTAATACAAGTAATACTTAGGCTTTATATGAAGTTACGGTATTCATTAAGATAACATTTATAGTATATTTTATAACAATTCTATTTAAATGTAAATTTTAACCCAAAATTTTAATAAAACTAAATTATATAAAAGAGGATTTTGCGGTAGTTACCACAGTTTTTCATATTCCTCTCATATTACAAACAATTTTGAATTATTACAAATAACTAGCTTTAATAAATTTTCACACGCGAAGAGACGCATGAAATACGCATCGTAAACAACAAACGATGAAACCGCTTTTATTGTTCTGTATATTCATATTATTTACTGCAACGCTTAACTAATTTGACATTTATTAACTTCATAAATCATTCACAATTATTCTTAAACTAATTTTTTTAAAACCGTGGTATGTCTATTTTATAGTTTAGAAAATATAGGTAGTACAAGAACATTTATAAAAAGTGAAAAACGCAATAACATTTTATTTAAACATTCTAAGTCCAATCATTTTAGCAGATAAAACATCAATTACTAGGAAACAATTCTACGATTTAACAATATTCATAACAGTTTTTTACATTACGTTTAAAATTTTAATAGCATGTTTGAATGTTTCGATGCATATAACAGAACAACGAGGAAAATGATTTAGAATCGCAATAATATGTTTAACTTATGAAATCTTATAAAATAATTTGATTTTACGTACGTGTAATATCAAATGTGTTATGTTTAAATTAGATTCTGTTGAACTTGTAAAACAGCGCAAATGAAGTTGTTTGCAGTGTTTTATTGTTGAGAAGGAAACAAGAATGTTTTAACCACTGTAGTTTATTTTTTGACCTTACTACAGCATATTCATCTTATAACTCACCTATAAGCTTAGCAAGTGACACCCTCTCCCTCTGCTGTGCTACCCCACTACCTTTCCAATATTGTTGTTGCGTTGCAACAGAAGTAAAAAACAACGCAATAACGGATGTTTCTTGGCATGTACTTCAAAAATCTTTTATATATTCCTTTCTATAATCTGTAGAGTTTATAAAATATATGCAATTAAAGTTTTAAGTTGCGCCTTGTTTGTGAGCTGGGTCACTGCATACAACAAAAATTCATTATTCGAAGAATTTCTACCGGTCATAATATGGCGCATGCCAATGTTATAATACAAGGGTCAGTTGGTTACTTACACAATTAAGTGCATGTAATTTTATTCGTTATAATTGGTTTTCACTGCAGAATTTTTAATATTATTATGGAGGTGTTAAGTTTAATGGACAGAGTTTTGTTTTATATAACTTATGGTTGTTAAGGTTTTGAAATAATTATAAAGTTGCTATTTAGACGAGTTGTGTATTAGTTGACATTAAACGTATTAATAGGTTTCTCCATTTTATATCGATTAAATTTAGTCATTATCTTGTTGGTAGTTATTAACTTTTCGAATACTTGGCAACCGTGTCAGGACAAGGAGAAACGGAGAAAATTTGAAAAAAGCTTAATGTGATAATAACTTTTGTTTGTAGCTCGCGCCTTTTTATTTGTCTTACTTTAATTACTTAGTTGACCGAGCGGTATCTAATTATTAATTTGTTTATATATTTCGGGTCAACGGCGAACTAACTTCATTAGGGGTGGCTCTAGTATACAACTTAAATGGCATATATAACGAGTACTGTTATTTGCCTTGATACCTGACTTGTGTATTGTTTAAAATCGAGCTTTGTTATTATTATCGAACAAATACAAAATGTAGGTTTAAATATATCCATTAAATTCAAGTTAAAATATATGTTATTTATATAACAAACTAAAACATTTAAAATAATAAAAGCAATAAACGAAGTATTTGGAATATTTAAAATTAACGGTAACTAAAGTGGTTAATTTACGGTTACGATGTTTTACCATACAAAAAGAATTTATACATTTACAGTAAATAAAACATTTGTTGCAAAAGGTTATTCTAATAGTTAAGCATTACATACATTTCTAACTAAAGGTGTAAATTGTAGGTTATCTGAATTTTAAATAAAAGAATTAATAATAGGAATTCGAGCTATATACCTTTATTTAGATTTAAGTCATTCAATTTCCTTCAATAATAATAGAAATCTTTTGAAATTTTGCATTTCGCATCACTCTCGAATTTGAGTTATCTTATGTAGTAGCAGATCTATTCAATTCTCCTACTGTGTTTGTTTCACAGACTGTTTCTTTGGAAATTATTTCTTGAGTTTAGAGCGGACTAATTGTGCCCTGTGTTCATAAGTATACCAAATTAAATATAATTTGTTCCTTTTCTAAATTAGTTTGACGGTGAGTTTGTCATAGAATCTTTGTTACTGATTGATTACACTGTAACTTTGCTAGCTGGCTTTGCTTTGCTGGCTAATCAGGAAAAGACGAATATTTTTGTTAGTTGCAGTTTATATAACCTTTTTACAGTTTACTTATCCAATTTAAATCAATGAGTTTAAATTGTCTTGTCGGTTAGATGCACTGTGCAGTTCTCACGTTAATTTACGTAAATCGTGTCGATTAACAATAAATTAGTATTAAAACTTACTTAGAGATATTATCGTGGAATTGTTAAGTTTCCATGCAAATTTTAAATGAGCTTTCTATTGAGATGGTCATGCACGACCATGGTTTTTCGCATTTGTTTAGTAAATCTACCGATTTCTATCCTTTTAGCAATTTAACCTAAAAGGATATTTCTACAAGTTAATTTACAATATCTGTATCTAAGAATTTTTATATGTACAATTTTATTTATTCTTAGACATCTTGGTGTGAATTAATATTTTATTTTAATGTAGCATCAGAATTGTATTATTGAATTTAAATACATTTTTAAATAACTTCTACTTTTACAAAGCCGCTTTAACACGGTGTTAAATTGTGTTTGATAAACATCTTCATATATTAACATTATACTTATCTCGTTCGCGTTAGATGAAGTGTGATATTTAATTTGTAACCTATTGCAATATTTCACAAAAATTTAACGCACAGCCTTCGGTACCTCCAATCCTACTCTGGACGGTACTAAGTCTGTGTACAAAGCCTCAGGTAGTTATCAGAAAGAGAGTGGGTGCAGGAATTGAAACAGCAATTAGGGTGTACGTTAAATGTATCAAGTCCAAACCGTTTGGAATGGATATAATAGCCAGTTTAACTAAAACTAATTAATTAACTAAATAAAACGGGATGGAGATATGTACAGAGGGTGTTATCGAATAGGATAGGTTTGGATTTAACAAAGGGGGAAATTTGTACATTCATTCATAAAGTTGCAACTCAGTTTTTACAGTATATTTCTTTAAATTTAAATTCTTAATTATGAATGTTACTGTAATTATTTTATTCTGGCCAGATTGATTCAATTTAATGTTCTTAATTATGTGATTTATACTGTATATTTCATATATTTATGCAAATTGATTTTAATATTAGTTGAAATATTTTTACTAACGCTTTTTGTAATAATTAACACAGTACGGTTCTAAATATCATTTATTTACTAATCAAATATTAATACTTTAACGAAATTCATGTCAGAAACTATGTACAGATTTATTTAAATTATATATATAACTTTTAAAACCGATTTGTTGAACATTGAAGCTTTTTCATATAACATTCATGTTCAATTTTAATCTAGCTAAGTTTTTCATCCTTATCCGAGCGAAAGTGTACTTTGCTTAGTCTTTATAAATCCCGACAGAGTTCACAATAATTCGGACGCGATCGATGTTTGCTAATTTCAGATCATTGATTACGGATAATAAGATGGCCGCGGCCGTGTTTTTACACACGTTGATAATTAATTTATTCGTAGTATTTGACTATTTTAATTATGAAAGTGTCATTCATTTAGTGATTAGCGCTTTTAAAGGTTTGTGAGGTGTTTGTTTTAACGGTTCCGATAACTTCTAAAAGAAGCTATCTTGTAGAACCCGACCAAAAATCAACGATTATTCGTGTCCTTTTTATCGCTAGGAATAAGTGTTTGCACCCGACTCTGTGCCCAAAGTCGTGCTTTTAGGAAAGGAATTATTAAAGGTAAGGCTAAACTCTAAATAAGCAATGCATGCTTTTAGTCAAAATTGCACGGTGTTTCTATATAAACGGTATGAAACAACAGACTGATTTTTCATCAATAGTTACTTAATTGATTCTTTTAAGTTTCTAACAGTTAAATGCTAATAATTCGGATCCGTGGATTTTAATATATGTGTTCCATTAACGCCTTACGGAATTTATACATTAAATAATCCCGGTAATAATTAATTTAATTTTATAAATTAAACATTACGTTTCGGATATTCTAAAAGGCGATGCTTGAGGAGCTTTACTCAACAATAGTATTCTAGACTTTCCCGTTTAAAAGTTTAGAAATGTTGATTCCAAATTGAAAATGTGCCTTGAATTTATACTGCTTCAAAGCAAGCCGAAATCGACTTAATGTACACTTTCCTTCGATAATTCGAAAAATAAATATAAATAATGCCGAAAAACAACTAGAAAAGCAAGCTAATTATACAAAGATGCAATAACATTAATAAAGAAAGTTTTTAAATAATTAACAGTCTCATTACACAAAAATAATAAATTACCGGTGTTACATGTGTTAACGTAAAAATTCTTAAATTATATCAGAACGTAGATTAACGGACGATGATTTTGAATCTGTAACTAACAATAAGTATTTAATCAACACAAAGCAAAAAAACGTTAATTAAAGTTTTGAAATTTCCGTTGAATAATTAATACAAAACTTGCATACAGCGATAAATAGTTATCGTCCTTTTTTAGGCACGAAATAGGTCAAAGTCTAACCCTGACCCTAAATGTTTTGTTTACTAACATTGAGCCACAGGTTATCACGTGTCCGTATATCTACTTGTATTAACGAGTTAATTCTAGATTAATTATGAAATGTGACGGAAACAATTTTCATAGCGTTTTACGTCATTAAACTAACCTAATCACGTAATATAAATATACATGGACATATTGTGTGCTAACATAAAGTACTAAATAAAGTGTTCGGAAAAATTAAATCATTTTAACGTGTAACTAAATTATACTGTACAAATCGCCTTTCAAGTGAAAAAGCATAAATTATAATTAACAGTGAGATGATTTTGGGGTCAATTTCGGGTACACGTTACAACATTCTAGGATCTGGCCATAAATTTGGCAAAAGAAGCAACGTAACGTTATATAAATAATTTTAGCATTTGTAATATATGTATTTATTTTGTTGTTGTTATGTACAACTTATACCTAGCACAACTAGTATGACATGCTCACATCGATAGAATTGAATAGTTTTCTTGGCTCACTGAAGTTGTTCCTTGAAGTCTTTCCACAATTTTCTTAGCTTCTTTCATTCCATGAGCTGATAGAGACGGATCATCCTTCCAACATCTTGTATTACTCATCAACTGAGATAAAGAAGATAAAACCGAATATACCATTAACTGTTACCTGACAGCGTTCGACAATAAGCTATCAGGGGGGCTGGATTGTTCTTTAGGTATTTGTCTTATCTCCGCTTCGTGCCGTCCAAAGGCAGATGATCGATCTTAACACTACCCATGCCCATATACTCCGACAACCGAAGACATGCTAAGACAGCACAATACAAAAGGATTCAACATCTTTATCAGAAGAATTGGCGATCACTGACAGAGATTTTCAAGCGAAAACTAAACATTGAAGAGGATGTCCTTCCATTCGTTGAAGATGTGGAGACAACTAATAGTAGGACTTTTGAGAAGCTTTATGATTGTACCGTATCTGAAGATCCAGCTGATTGAGAAAACGACCATTTATAAGTTGATATACGCCTATCATATCTAAGCGGCTACGATTGGATGATTTAATTTATCCTTTAGTCCTGATGGTATTACTATCACCTATATTAAGCAATACCTAGTATGTTTCATGGAAATACTATATAGCATTTTTCTACAATAAAGAATACCGCCCATGTTCTGAAAAATATCTAGGACTATTTTGCTTTCCATTACGGTTAGTTCTGTTCTACATAGCCTCATTAATCGTATCTTGGCGAAAATGTTAAGTGAATTGTTGTAGACGAAGGCATCCTTACTAATATACTCTTTTTTCAGTACTACATCAAATCTAGGCGCCAGGAAAAAAAATCGCATAATATCCTGTCCTTAACTGTGATCAAGATCTCCTATTTTTGGTAATATCGGCATATTCTGTTTGCTCCGTAACGCCTAAAGGTTCATCCAGCCCTAATCTAGTATATTAGATGCACTACGGCAGATAGTCACGGCAACGTCACTATGGGCCCACCGTCGCCCTGGAAGAATTTGTTTCGAGATTGTAGTCAAAAAGGAGCACCCTTTAAGCCCACTAATTTTGACGCTTGAATCGACCAGCTACTGGCCTAAACGTTATGTTGTAGCCATCGCATCTGAAAATGGCTAGTTCCTGCTAGAAGACCGTGACGTTGTATTAATGGGAGAATTCCTTATTAAACGTAGAATGGCAAGAAAATTCGTTCTCAGGACGCTTCCTATATTCAAGATTAGAAATATTTCCATTCTAGTAGTCGAGGGCCTTAATGCCTTCCATTACTTGGGCATACACTTCTCCATAACAAAGCAGCAAAGCCATCACTTGTAAACATTATAAGGTAGCGGAAGAAATATCCAAGTGCCCCTCTTGATCTAGACAAAAAGTCCAACATGCTGAAAACCTACCTAGTGCCCAAGCTGTTCTAAGACCTGCAGACCCCAGCTACTACGACCGATCTTGTCTTAGAGCAATCCGTAAATTTATCAAACGTACCGTCCACCATAAACAACAATAGATCACTAGTCCTTTGCGCCAAGGATGAAGAACTTGAAATTATCTAACTGCGGAGGGAAATCCTCTATATTTTTAAGTTACGAATGAACAGACCAACTACTTGAGCGGTTCCATCATCTAATCTGTCTGAAAGCTACAGTCATCTACTGACTTATTTCATTGCATAGAGAAACTGCTCAGGCAGGAAACGCAGAGACCCAAATACCCCCACCTGCAGTACGGGTTTTTAGAATACATCCGACGATCGTGAACAGTCAGATAAATACTTCGTGAACGTAATGTAGATCCAGAGTAACAACCGGCCAACTACACAGGCTTTCCTACTATACCAGATGACGAACACTATTGTCGTGCAGACTGCCTTATAACTGAATTCTTACCGCATTCTTTAGACTCTTCAGTGACGCAAGAATATTTGGGCCGACATGACGGAGTCCTTAAGAAGTTTGGAAACCACCGCAGACAAAAAGGCTGCCTAACTGAAGTGAAACACCGGGTCTGTCGTTTAGATGAACAGCTATAAAAACCAAACCTTATCATCCACTTTCCAGGAAAAAGATTAATGAACTCCGATGTTCAAGTTTGCTGGAAGAACCCACTGAACCTGGTTCAGTACTGAATATTAAATTCCAAGTCTGTCGGAAGGAGATGCCCTGGACTTGATCTATTGCTCGTACCATTACTTTTTGACCGAATAGGCATCTTCCCTCATTGTATCAAGATCACCTTGAAAACTCTCGACTTCACCAAAGACCTTAAAATTGTGTGCATCCTAACTGTATTAAAATAGAATAGCACATCCCGCCATCACTTTATGGCTGCCGTCTCGTGGGAGAACAGACATCGGAGCCAAGCGGCTTTGAAGGATAACCGTAGCACCAACAGGCTGAACTCAAATACTCAAATACCTTCGAAAATGTTGAGAAATTTTGTTTATATCTATATATTTACACATATTTTAATTAATTATTATATATTTTGTAATACGTGGGTTGCCTTCTATGTTGTTACAAATAACCACTAGATGTCGCTAGTGTAATAAGTTATTGCCATATTCGTAAAGTTTGACATTTTGTATTGTAAAATCCGTGGTGGCATACAAATTGACAAAGCAGTTTGTTTACAGTGCGCGTTTAAAGAAAGTAATTTTATGAAAAAATGGAAATTTCTCGTGAAGGATTTCGTTGGATGATTTTATACGATTTTCGTAAAGGCCTAACTCAGCAACAATGCTTAGAATCGCTTCGTTTAACTTTTGGAAATGAAGC
>JAHWXV010311055.1:0-11383 GCA_024586415.1 Phrixothrix hirtus
TTAATCTTAAAACAATATTTGGATAAAGCCGACCAACTAATAAATCAATTATTTCCCGAAATTCATACGACACGCAGAGTCAAAAGAGGACTAATCGACGAACTCGGAAACGTAATAAAATTGTTGACTGACAATCTTAATGCTGATGACGGTAAAAGATACGATCAACTTATTAACAAACTAATTAAATCTTCAAATAAATACGAAACAATTCTAACAGAACAGGTTCAAATTTTAAACGACATGATTAATACGTTCACGACAAATATTCACGATTTATCAACTAATCAAGACCTAATTGTACAAAAATTAGACTCGACAATTTTCTCAACAAACTTTAAAACCGAAAATATTTTAGGAAAACTTTCTAAATATACGACTCTCGAACAAGCTATCCAGTCCCTACAGCTATTTATCCTAACACTCACAGATTTAGAGAACTATTTAACTTTCGCACAAAACAATCAACTCCATTTATCCCTAATAACGATTTATATTATTCCTTGACAAACATTTCAGAAATTCTACAAAATACTCGAAAACAAAATTTAAATCTACCTTTCCCAGTTAATCCAGATAACCTCCATTTGTATGAGTACTTAATTCAAATTAAAACCTTTCAGAAAAATGTCACAATCACTTTTATATGTCAAATACCTCTGGTAAAACTTGCTAACAAATACCAATTAATTCAATTAACACCATTTCTGGCATTCAATGACGAACACTTTCAAATGATTATTCCCACCTACAACAGATTTCTCTTTAATACAGAATTCAGTATTCCCATAATCGAAAATCACTGTAAACAAATTACTTCTTTCAAATACTTTTGTTCACAAGAAAATCGCTTTGCAAATCCCAAATTCCAAATTATACCAAACACAATTATTAACGTTCAGTAAAGACCAAACATGTGAACGCTTAACATTTCAATTAGACTCTATAAAAATTATCAAAATAACTCAAGCAACTTGGATCATCAGTGCACCTACAGAAACTCTCATCGATATAAAATGTATCAACTCCTTAAGCAGAAAAACCATAATTGGATCTACCTTAATCAAAATTTTGACCGATTGTTCTACATTAATCAAGCAAAAAGAACTTCTTTCAACCTATGAATCTTCCTCAATCGAAGAAAAACGAATTCAAATTGCCTCCATAGGAAAACTCTAATTAGATTCATTACCTCAACAAATCCCTTTAAAACTTGACTTAATACCTTACAATACTCAAACTCTTACCCAAAATCAAACAAAATTAACGAAAGAAACTTTGACTTTGAAAAATGATCCCTCCACTATCGGTGATCATTTTAATCATATTAATAATCATTTCGTTTTATATTTATTCTAATCGTAAATCAATAATTAGTAAATTATTCGAATTTAATAAACAAAATAAAAAAGATGAAATTTTTCCCCAAAATGACATCCCCTTAGCCCAATGCCGGCAAATAACATAAAGATTTACATAACAAAATAACTATGTAAATGAAATTAGGAATTAGCTAGGTAGAAATAAGATTTTAATAATAATTACTTAAATTAAATGTGAAATAATGTGCAAAAAAGACTATGCACAATGAATAAGAAAATAAAAATTAGAAATTAATCAATTAAGAAGAATTGCTAAAATAAATATTATGAATGAAACAAACAATAAATAAGTTAAGTATGGACTCTTATGAATAAGGCAGTTGCATGGAGTAAGCCCAAGTATACGGATACTCCATATATTATAGAAATAATCAAGAAAATAATAAAGCAGTTATTGAAAATAAAAGTGTTTGACAAAGAACTTAAGTTTTAAAGAACATTTAGAATTACAAGTAATAGACATAAAAATTACGCGAATCAAAGACGACCACCTAGATATAAGTTAGCTAGAAATTTAATTAATAATTATCATTTTAAATAAAGGAGAACACTGTTAAAATTAAATTCAAAGATTTATTTCATTTTGTCTGTATATGTATGTATTTAATTTAGATTTATTCGACAGGAAACATAATTTCTCTGATTCTATCCAACTTGAATGCTAAATTTCTATCCAAATTTTTTAAAATTGTAATTTACTTTATTTCAGAAAACCCCTAGTCTAATTTAAGGATGGAGAAATTATGTATCCTAACACGATTACATTTCAATGATAAGAAATACCTGCTAAATGTGAAAGTTTATATTATAAATTCTCTTGCAACACAATTTAACTTTAAGTACATTTTGTGATGTTGAACGTAATTGTTTTACAGAAACTAATAAACTTGTGACTTCCGGTATTTTTAGTTTTTAAAAACTCTTTTCTCCGATAAGAAAAGTTAATTCGAATACTTTTTTTTACGTTAAAATAAAAATTCCTACAGATTTGTGTTCGCACAGGACTTGGATACACGTGTGTTAAATAATGCATTTTTATCGTGAACACCCTGTATAGTAAGATAAATAACTGTTAATTTATATAATATTGCTTGCTTGGCATTAAGATAATTCTGCAGTTGGTTTATGCATTTTTCAGAGGGAACAAGGGATGTACGTGTTTTTTTTTGTCTTTTTCCTTATGATCAATGATCGAGATCAGGCACTGGAATGCATGTTACTTCATGTAGTGATTTTTTTTATTAAAAAATAATATAGGACGATCAAATGTAGATTGTGTGCAATATTAATAAGGTACTTTATATCTCATTTTGGTTGAAGTAAAAAGTAGTCGCGTTAGTTTCGCCAAAAATTACACTTTGGATTTATACATTAGAAAAATAGTATGCGATTGCGAAGTGAATTCTTTCGGATTCGTTAGTTTCATAGAATTTGATTCAGGAATTTTGGAATCCATTTATTTCCTACTAGGTTGCCTAAGGAAATCCTGCATCTAGTATGACCCTAAACGCATATGGTAATAGTCCTGACGACAAGTTTTAAAGACAAAAATCGTCATGCATTCTCAATCACAATTGTGAGAATTAGTTCATCTTTGAATTTTTTGAATTCTTATAAACAGTATTAAAAAAGCAATCTATTTATTAATAACTACTAAGTGTGAAGTTGCTTAGATGAGTGCGAACAAACATTGCATTAGGCAATTATTATAAATTATCTCTTTTGAACTTCATTGTATACACATAACTACTTTGTATGTCGTAATTTTAATTTAACCTAGGTTAGAATAGCAAATATCAATTTTGTTCAATTTTAATCCTTTGTTCCAATCTAGGATATCTATTGGAGTGGATCAGTAATTGTAAAATAAATGTACATATGCCAGATTGATTCAGTACGGGTAGAATTAATTGAGGCTATTAGTAACCTTAGAGGAGAAATGTTACGCCGTATCTACCTTTGACGTTCTTTGACAATTAAAAATTCTTGATTATGAAGTTAGTAAGGTTTCGGTATCGGTATTTTTTCACAATCTTTTAGTATAAAGTTAGACAATCCATGGCTTTAAACCGTGAGAGCATCTGAAGCTCTCCTGTTGAAAACTTATTTGAAATTAACAATATTAAAGAAGTTATCTACATGCTCTAAATTGATGTTAATGTGAAAACCCCCCAATTTAGGTATGTGTGTTGGCATTCGGTATGCATTACCTTTACTCGTTGCGAGCAAATGTATTAAGTTATGAATGATGAATGCTAACAATTATTTAGTTTATGTCACATATAGCCAAATAAATTTTCATTTAAGGGATTAATAAGCAACAAAGTAGTAATGAGTAATTTCGATTTAGTTGATTGTTTTGATTATCTTTTTTGAAGACCGTTATAGTGAAGTGCTACAATTAGGTTACAATAGCAAAATTACCTAAATCATAAGTAAGCGTATAAGTAAGTAATTAAGTGTTAGTTTTGTCCTCAATTCTAACACGCTGCTACAACTATTGCCTGGATATCGTCTTAAACAGCGCATAGCAAATATTCTAAGCATGCTGCTAGCGACGTTTTTTTAATTTGGCTTATTTCGAATTATATCTTATAGAATATGGCGTGCCTCAGGGTACAGTTCTTGGCCCAATGCTTTTTAATATTTGTATAAATGACTTATTTAGGTTTAATTCCTCGGGCACTATATTTAATTTTGTTGATAATACAGTAATTTTCTGTAAATTGGGGAGAACTGAAAACATGCAGAATGAGATCTTGACATTATAAAAGATTGGTTTACTCAAAAACTGTTAACTATAAATTTTTATAAAACTAAGTATTTACCTTTCACATCTTATAAAAATAATTTACCTAATTATAATCACCTAATTTTAAATCCTCAAACAACTACAAAAGAACCAGACAGGATTAGATATATGGGTATAACTATAGATAAACATTTACGACGGGACTATCATATTACAAATTTAGTTAATACATTAATATCCATTTTATTCCGCTTCAGGCTATTAAAAAACATTTTGTGCTTCTCAGATTTAAAAAAAGTTTATTTCGGCTTAGCGGAATCTCGATTGTCATATGGAATTTTGGGATGGAGCAGTACAGTAAATAGCTACTATAAAAAAAGTTGAAATCGTTCAGAAACGTTTCATCCGCATTATTCTAAATATGTTTCTCTCTATAAGGAATCAAAGTTATTAAATCCACGCCAATTGTTTATATTAAATTTAGGAATTTATACTTTTAAATACAAAAATAAGCTTGAATTAATTGATCACAGCTATAATGCTTCCTCAAAAAGTTTTGGTTATAAAACTTCCAAATCAATTAAGTTCATAGGACGAAGATGTTACAGCTATTTTGCCCCCAGAATCTTTAACTTCCTGTCTCAACAAATTAAAGACTCACAGCTTAAAGTCTTTTAAAAACAACTTAAAAGGATGTTTGTATAGTACTGATTTAGAAACAATTCAAAGTCTTTTTAAACTTTAAAACTTTATTAATAAAAATTATTTCAATAATAGCTTCTAAGAATATTTATATAATATTGATATTACATTATTCAAGGTTTCTTTAAAATTTTAAACTATAATATTAATATATCATTTTTGTATTTGGGTTATCAGTGATTATACAATTAATATCTCTTTAATATTAATTAAATTACTTACGACCCACGCAGTCTTTGACTTTGCGAGTTTGTCATTGTAATAATATTAAAATATTATTAAATATTGTTATTATTATTATCATTAAATATTATTATATGGCGATCTCCAAATATTGTATGCCATTCACGAACATTTCATAACATGCTATCCATACAACGCCATCTCAGAAATGATTTTTGCGAAAATAGGTTTTCCCGAATTCTTCTGACGAAAATCAATAGTTTAATAAACAGTAATTTAATTTCAATGTAATTTTTTTTATTTATAGCCGAATTGGTAAAATGATTTCCTGAAATGCAGAGAGTCAGGATATTGCTTCGACTGAATTACCCATACAGATATTTCAAATAAGTTTCGTGGAAATCTTTCATTTAGAACTGTATATGTGTTACACAATTTTCGAAAGCGCAAAGCTTGCAGTATTTATAAAAAATACAAACACAATAATCTGCAGTTTAAGTAAGAAGATATTCTCGCTTTAATGTGCCCCTTCCTTACGTGTTGTTCTTGGTATTCAAATAGACATTCGAAGGTTAGCGCTAATTGCCGCTGCCTTGCTACTTATCTAATTAAAATATTTGATTACTCTAAATTACAAAGAAATAAAAATTGTTTGCTCCTTTTTTGTCTTTTTTTGTCAGACACAAAAATATAAAAAAAGGTTTGATAATTGAAATAACGATAAGAACACACAATCAATTTAGTGTGTCAGAAGACGATATCGAAATATCACATGTGTCAGAATCACTAGTATTTAACCACGGCCGGCAAAGTGGAGCGAGGTGTGGTTCTTCGGTACTGCGAAGCTAAACACTGTAGGGAAAATAAGTCTAAATCAGTAAATATGGGCGCCACTGTTTTTAAGACAAGCTGCAGACAGGCTGTATTCGAAGAATATCCTGTACGTCACGATATAAATTGACCTTACCTTCAAACGGAAAACAGACCCCAAACAGTACTGCAGAAACTAGATTAAAACTGAAAGAAATGTTTTAATGCTAACCGTGCTCATTCACTTAAGATCACACTGTATATGAAAAGAATCAATGAACTGATGCTAACTGAAAATTCAATTACTAATTACGTTACTTGCAAAAATTGAAGGCATAATGTGCATAGATCGAGATGACTAAGGGCTGGTTCCAAAACTGACCACCCTGTATTTCGAAAAGGCGATACTTTTTTTGATAACTTTAAGTTGAATCAACTTGACGCATAGGTCAAGAAACGTTGCAAGTTGCATGAATTATTTTTAAAAATGCCGAAGGCAGTTTAATCGGTAGTTAACGTTTTTAACAAAAGCTTTCTTATACACTTTATCAAATAATTATTGTGAATTAAACAATAAAATTTGCCAGGCAACGCTGACTTGATGTGGCCATAACTTAACCAGTAATATGTAAATAAATAAATAAAAGAATGAATACATCACACAACACACTATATTCTTTTCAAAACTTCATCTACACTTCACACTACAGGTGATTTCGCGTAGCGAAATTAAATACCTAACTATTAAATGAAATTAAAACAGTAACTTTTACATTGACCACAACAATGGAGGTTTGTGGTTATTTACAAAAAATTACAATAACTATGGATTTACGCATCCCTTGATAATCAAATATTCAGCATTGGGACGACATATATTGATATAAATAGTACATACAAAACAAAGAAAGCAACGTTAAACGAGGGTACCCTGTATGTTTTAGTTCTCATGAAATCAAGTTACGGTACACAGTACTAACTAAGGTAAAATACATGAAAAGTAATAAGTTAATTTTACACACAAATAGATGATTTAAACGTTCCTTACTGATGCGTCGGAAACTGATATAATTGTCTTTCACCCCAGAGGAATTATAGAATCTTTCTTTAATTCCTTTGGCGTTTTAATTAAAACAACATTGGGAAGTTACACCCCGTCTATTCTTTATTAGTAATTGACCTATAAAGTTTACAAAAGGGGTTTATTATCAAAGCCGGTAGCGAGACACCCTGATTTTTTAAATGTTAGATAATTTAAATTTGCACTTACAGACGGAGTAGCTAGCGTAAAGTTGTTGAAGGGGAAGCCGGTTCTTTAAATATTAGATAACTGGAAAACCTTCGGGGTGATTGCGGACTAATTACTGTTCTGTCCTTATTTTATTGAGGAAATATCCCGAAATACGGAATTCCCATTACAGATTCTGGCTGGATGGTAACAAAATAAACTCAATAAAAATAAACAAGGCACCAAAGGTGCGTATATTACGCCAAATTGGCCGTTAACGAACTCAATAAGATAGATGATGGTTATCTATAAAATTAGAAGAACACTAAGCACTTCCCGAAAATCACAGCTGCATCACGCCATGGTTTACTTCGAACCCCCTAAGGACTACTTACTGTTCTTACGTTTTCTTCCCAACCACATTCTACTTCACCCCCTTTTTGGTGAGATCATATCGTTTCAGCAACGTTGCAGATCCTATGTTATTTTCAACGTATTCAGGGTTTCCTACTAAAAGCTAATATCATCGGCGACGCAACTCCTGCCTATTTCTCATTATTACAATTGCCCCGAAGCGTATTGCGTTTGTTTCTGCCTTAACGAAGTACATTATTTACTTTAACTATTACGGAATGATATTTTTATGAGCATAACGTTCTATATTTAACTCTTTCAAGATGTGATAACTAACCACCTTCAATACATTGCATATACGAGCTGACGTAATGTTAACACAGCTGCAAACAACTTCTACATTTGTATGAGATTTAAAAGATTGCATTATTTTGTATTCTACGAGGTACATTGAAATAGTTTAATAAAAAGGGAGATTATGCTTAGATAAAAGGATGTTTTTAAAGGTTTAAGATTTGAATTGAATTTTTAATTAAAATATTATAAGTAGATAATGTAATTCGTAAAGCATATTGATGTTTTATTAATTTAAATAACGCAAATATTACAAAAAAGCTACGAGGCCTGACAAGTGGTAGGAACTTGTAGTGATAGCTCAATAGCTCTAATTGTGGGTAAGCGATAAACATAGTTGTTTGCAATAACCGGAAAAGATGTCAAGCCCACGAGTTCGTAAACACATTGCGCACTGCACTTCAATCCGAATCATATAAATTAAAGTTGAAATTCATTTCCTAACATGCCTAAAGTGTCTTTTCCGTATTTAGTTGAGTTGGTAAATTTCTAACCATTTATTTATCACAATGAGTGACTTTGTTTGTGTTGGTAGGGTTTTGTGTGACTTTTTCATAAACTCTAGCACAAGTTATACTGAATTAAATAAATATTTCATAGACACTTATACATTGTCATCGGAGAGAGCCGATATAGTTGGAGCAAATGTTCGAAAAAGTTTACTATCTAAATCTAAGGATCGATGGGAAAAGGCGGGAAGAATAAAAGATCGTTTTGAAAACAGTAATAATGCTTGGTTGGATGGTAAATTCAAGGTAACATTTGAAGATAATACTCCTTCAACTTCTTCAGGCGAACGTAGTCGATCTCCTAAGCCATATGAAAAAATGCCAGAGAAATCAAAAAGACGGAAAAGTATGGAACCCGTACAAGATTATGAATTTGAATTTGTACATAACGCGTATGTCCAACATTTACGGTCTATTGGCGAATTAGATGAAGCCTCTATTGTAAGTATTGTACGAACTTTACCTAAAAAATACAAAAAGGAAGTCCTTACGAATATAACATATGATACGGAATCAGTCACTACTTATTCAAAAGCTCTGTGTATATTTATTGTTTTAGACTTAACGAAATCTCAATTCAGATTATTAAGGTCTTGTTTATTTGAAAAAAATGTATTTACCTTTCCGCCATATAATATGCTTTAGACCCGAAAACGATGTGTTATCCCCCAAGTTCTAGTATCAAAGTTAATGACATTGGAGCTTCTATAAAACTGCAACACCTTTTAAACCATACTACAGCTCGGATTCTTCAAATTAATTCGGTATACAAACCAGGATACAGAAATCTGAAGTTATACGTTAAATGGAGCTGTGATGGATCATCCGGTCAAAGTGAATATAAACGGGTCTTACCAGCTGAGACACAGTTAATATCAGATGCCAATTTATTCATTGCTTGTCTTGTGCCTATAAAATTAATTGAATTATGAACAAATCTTGTAGCCCGGCAAAATAATACGTGATTTTCTGTTTGTTATTAGCGACACATTTCCATAAAGCTTGTCAAGGAAACTTCACAGTAGACTAGAGAGACTGTTGATTATATCAAGAGATAAATTGATGAACTTGCTCCATCACTAATAAGAAAAGATGACACGGTACTTGAAGTCAAACATGTACTATTTCTGACCATGATTGACGGAATAGGTGCTCAAGTACTAACAGATACATCATCTAGTTCTGTGTGTACTATATGTGGAAGTAGACCTAGAGGGATGAATGATCTAAACAAAGTTTCTTTTAACCCCGAGAACGAAGAAGCTTTCCAATATGACGTTTCCACTCTTCATGCCTTTATGGAAACTATTTTGCATATTTCTTATAATCTTTCGTTTAAGAAATAGTCAGCAACAACTCCAAAAAATAAAATAAGTAAGCAAAGAAAAAATGTGTGCAAAGTAGGTTCCGAAATGAACTTGGCCGCCATATAAACAAACCCCGGCAAGGAGCTGGTAACAGTAATGATGGTAATACTGCGCAAAGGTCCTTTTTAAACTATCATTGCTCTGCCAATATTACTGGAGTTGACGAAGAATTGATAAAACTGCTATATATTATACTACAAACAATGTCATCTGGAATCGCAATCAATGCTACCAAATTCGGACAATACGTAATGGATACCGCTCAAATATTTATAAATAAATGTAATTGGTATTGTACGCCACCCTCTCTTTATAAAACCTTATTCATGGGGAAAAGTGTTATACGGCATTTCGCACTTTTACCAATAGGCCAATTGTCTGAATATGTACGAGAAACGCGAAATAAAGATTACAGACGATACCGATTACATCATTCCAGGAAGTGTTCTAGTTCAGCAACTGATGAAGATGTTCTACATTCATTATAATTTACATCAGATCCATATATTTCAAGTCTAAGAACACCAACCTTTACTGTTTCCAAGGAATTGTTGGATGAAGCCAAAATGGTTTTGGATCTGCCTGAAAATGAATAATTCACAATAACTAATATACTATGCTCTAATTAATAAAAAAATCAATGGTTGACTTTATAAATATAATTTCATAATTTTGTTATTTTTTGTATAATATTTTCGACATTTCTATTTTTAAATCGTTTTATATCATAAATTTTATAGTTTATTTAGTCAAAGCTTATGTCATTAAGAAGCCCCTACATTCAGTAATATTTCCAGAACTTTTCAAGTTGTTATCACTTAAGACAAAAGAGATACACATTTTTGAGACAGTGAACCCGTTTCAGTTCCACAGTGCGTCATCAGCACACTGAATAAGTGGTTATCATTTATATTAGTTATTAATGACAATTTTTACTGGGTCATGGTAATAACCCAAAGGTTATGAGTAAAATTTCAACTTGCGATCTTTGGCTAAAAGTTGTGGTATCCTTCTTTCTGCCGCTTTACGATACTGTAGTTCTGTTTTTATAATCTACCCAACATTTTTGGTGCAAATTTTCAAAATTTTAAAATTTTTTCAAAGCTTTTATGCCCTGATTTTCTTAAATCCGAGGCATATATTCGACACGAGTTCTCCCTTTCCTTAGAAATTTAGCTCATTTTAGTATTCGGCTTTTAGAGGAGAAATTTTTTGTTACCCCAGAAGCTTCATAAAAATTTATCCGAGGCATAACTTCGACACGAACTCTCTTTCCTTAGAAATTTAGCTCAATAGTGTGTTACTACAACGGACTGACATTTCAGACATAGTTATATTAACTGTTTAAATAACAAAAAAATTATTACGTTGTCATGGATACGTGGTCAATGAACCCAACCAATCTTTTCATAAGTCGATTTCTAGACTTACCGCTAGAGGTTGTAGCGTTCTTAATTAAAAAAATTATGTCTATTTAGTATATTTTTTAAATGAAAAAAATCTATTTAAAAATATAATTATTAACAAAAAAACGTTACGTAAGGCTAGCTCTGCAGAAGACAACTCAGGAAAGTGGGAATAAGGGATATAGCAGCAAGTGCAAGTTGTATCCTTTGGCGTCAGTTTAATTTAGCAATTAAACGTGCGACGGCTTTCTGGGTTCGATCGGTTACTCGAGCGTCTCTTTTGTGACGTCTGCTCGGGTGTAATTTTTGTGTCGGCTTGCCGTCACTTATTATTTT
>JAHWXV010311072.1:0-14581 GCA_024586415.1 Phrixothrix hirtus
TAAATAATATTATTGTTTAATAAACAGTCACTTAGAAATTGATCAGTGTTAAGTAAATGTACAGTAAACAAACGAATGTCTAAATATTAGAATTCTGAAACTAATTTTGATTTTGTTAAAATTAATATTTGCTTAGTTAAATACCATCAAAGATTGTTTAAATAATTTGGTTGAATATATTTGTGTTTGTAAAAGCATTCCATTTTTTTATTGTGTCATAAATTGACACGCATATAATTTAAACGATTAAGGTAATTTCAGGGAAAAGGGCCACAAGTTTCCCATACTTGTGCGTAGTAAGTTAAAGAAAAATTGCATCATTAAACTCAAACATAAATAAGCCTCCTAAGGTAAAAGAAAAGGTTGCATATTTTCTTATTTCGCAAAAATCGTTGCATGAACAACGAAAACCAAGGAAAGTTTGATTTAATTTTTATAGGATTGCGGCAATACAAACAGCAGCTGCGAAGATTAAAACAAATAATCGGTAGGAGGGGGTAACCTTGAGTGTTTGATAAATTTTAAAAGAGTTTCAAATCTAGTCGGGCAAAACAAATTACGCAGGTACGTACAGAAAAATTAACAATAGGTGGCGGATCTGTCACACATAAAATTTAAAATTGCAAAAAAATAAAACCTAACAATTGTTTGACAATAAGCACGGGAAAAGCAAAAGTTTCAAATAAATAGCAAATTTATTTGAAGCCAAACGCGGTGCTAAAAAATCAAAATTTAAAAAGATTATAGCATATAAATTTGGTGCCACCAACGTGGGGCATTGCAATACAAAAAAGACATAGCAATATGTTCCAGCGAATTCGACTGTGTTTTATTGGTTTGCAGAATTTAAACGTTCTCGTCAAGCACAATTGATGAACATCGTTCAGGTCGGCCAATCGAAGTGACCACCAAAGAAAGGATTGATAAAATCCATGATATGGTTTTGGAAGATCTACGAGTGAAAGTTGCGTGAGATAGCTGACATCATAAACATCCCAAAAGAACGCATGGGTAACATTTTGTACTAACATTTACATATGAAAAAGCTGTCAGCAAGATGGGTGCCGAGTTTGTTGACCATCGAACGAAAACGCAATCGTGTGGTCATTTCAAAGCAATGTTTGACGATGTTTCAACGTAATGCAGATGAATTGGATCCACCACTACACACCTGAAATAAATCAACAATCAATACAATGGATTGAAGCTAGTTCAAGTGCACCGAAGAAAGCAAAAGTGGTTGCTTCAGCTGGAAAGGTTTTGGCGACTGTTTTTTGGGATGCACAAAGTGTAATACTCATCGATTATCTTAAAACCCAAAAGCAATCACAGGAGATTATTATGTGGAGTTACTGGACCGATTGCACGTTGAAATAAAGAAAAACGACCACATTTGGTAAAAAAGAAAGTACTTTTGTATCATAACAACGCACTAGCTCACACATCATGGAAAACTCAACAGAAATTGGATGAACTACGTTACGAATTGCTTCCGTATCCACTGGGTTCTCCTGATCTAGCTCCCTGTGACTACTTCCTGTTCCCAAACTTGAAAAGATGGCTTGGTGGAAAAACATTCAAATCAAATGAGGAAGTTGAATGGGAAACATCCATATTTTCGAGGACTTGATAAATGGTACTATAAGGATGGCCTAATGAAATTGGAAAAACGTTGGACTAAGTATATCGCTCTAAAAGAAGACTATGTCGAGAAATAAAATGAAATTTTGAAGAAAAAGTTATGTTTTCATGTTCAAACGGGCCATTTATCAGACCGTCCTCGTATTTTACTTGCGATCTCTTTATAGTTTTTAGCTTGCTGTTTTCCCAAATAGTTTTTAATAATTTTTATCAGTGCTTCTATGCTTATCTCACAACGGAAGTAAATTTTTCAACGAATTGAGCACTTTTGATTAATTGTTTTAAATACATCATCGCCAATTTTGACAGAACTAGAGTTTGGAAATACGACCTTCAACATATTGTGGTCCATGGCAGAAACGAAATTTCATACCAGACCTAGTTTAATTTGAAATAGAAGTAAAATAATATTGGAGGTTTGAACTAGTGATATACGGAATAACTAGTAGGCGACACACTGCTAATTTTAGTTGTAAATGCTATTCTTTGGAATGCCTTTCCCATTGTTGATTCAAAAATTTCTTTTTAAGGCCAGTTAGCAAAGCAACAACTCAACAACTTTGAGCTCACAACAAACATTTTAGAAGTATAAATCGTAATTTATAAGTTGAAATATCAACATCACCGTTCCCCAAGTTGCTGTTTTATCAGTACAGTAGATGGTACGAAATGATATTTCCTGCCTACATGAACTATTAGCTCTTTTATACCTTTTTCCAAAGAGTTAATAAATAAACACCACTCTTTGGGAACATGTGAATGCTCGAAAGTTTCGAATAATTTGTCAAGGTCAGTACTATAAATGATTTTAGCTGACTCGTTAAAAGTGAAGTAATAATCAATAGTCCACGTTTTTTCTCGATTTTCTAGCGGAGGTGATCTGAAAATTTGATGTTACTTTTATATTATTAAAAGTAATTCTTTGTACTATAACAAAATCAAAGGATTCATCAGAAATGTACTTGATTCTGTCAATGTCTTTGAGTGTTTGCTCTACAGCTCCAAAAATTCTAATGATGCTCCATATAGTTACAGATATTTTCCAGAATGTAACCCTGTGAAATTATAGACTACGCATCGACATAATGAATCTTGGAGAAGATATTTTGAAAACCGTAGGTTTGGTTTTACAAAAATAGTAATCCCGTTGCAACTAAATTACTGAACGAATTGAAATTTAATCAACGCTATATGACATTAATTACAGGCAGTTTCTGGCTTGTACTCCAAATTTGGTACAGCAAGCATACTAAAATACTTACATATCTCTCACATTTTTCAATAAAATGCTTCCAGATATTGTGGGAATGATATAAAGATGCAAGTACGACACTCATATAACAACAGTTATCTCAATATGGGCAATGAAATTTATGCAACTGTAAATAATAATGTAATTACATTACGTAGGTAAGTTCAAATAAATCAGCAAACCTGCAGGAGTGATGAAATCAATTATCAATTCTATCATAATCAACTAAATAATGATCATAGCATAAAATGTACTATATTAAGCACTAAAGAGAAAAAAATTCAGATATCTTTTGTTCTGAACCTATAACATCTATATGCGCGTCTTAAATTTTGGACAAGCATAATAATAAATTCTTTAGAGACACCCTGTATATCATAATGTATACTTATAATTGCAAGCATATTTGAAAATACCTCGTCGATATTGTAATAATAATAACATAAAATTAAATATTTAAAACTATGATTAATTCAAGTCAAAGTAACGATTTAAATTCTTTCTTGTTTTAAAATAAAAATCAATTGAAACTTACATAGAATAATACAAAGTAACAAAGCTACAGTAAAAGTTATTACACCATCTAATATATAGACATGCATAATCTTCTAAAAGTAGTTATTAACAATACCCACTTTATTTTTCCCCTTCCGAAAAAAAATTTTTCTGCAATCAGTGGAAGCTGGATACTGTAAGAGCAAACAGAGATTCCGTTCTCTCATATAATTAAGTGCACGCGTACTTAAATGGGGCCTCGCTCCAGTTCAAGTCAAAACATTACAAGATAAAGAAGTTACTCAATTTTAAGTTTTTTAGTGAATGAATTTGTGCAATTGCAACATTTAACGCCATAAGGCGGATGGTATTTGGGGTCAATTATCTTCTTGCCATGTTCATGCTCTATGAAATGCTTAGGGACGTACAAACAAGGTACGAAATCATCTAGAACCAGAAGCGTCGGCAGCGTTCTCTTTCTTTCATTTGGAAACTTCCGTCTCCAGACTTCAAGTAAGTGACGTTCTTTTACTATAAATTCACCACCATGCAGTCCTCAAACCTTTATCGTTTACCTCGGATTCCACCCAGCTCTCTTTTCATTAAAACTCTGCTGGAATGGCATTTCGATCAAGTTAAGAACAGACATTTAGATACTTTTGTAAGTATTATTTCGAATCTTAAATAAGTTTAGCTATTAGTAAGTAACAGCCACAATTTTTAGGCTGCGTTGATTGTTTAGTTTAGATTAATTGTAAGCCATAGTAACCCAGGGGTTTCTGAACTTAGTTGGTAATCAAAGAATGTTTGAAGAGCCGTTATATCTATGTTCTTTTAACTGAATTGATTTCTTTGTAGTAGATTGTACTTTTATACTGCAAATTATTCATTATAGTGATTTACTGAATTTAAATTTTATTATTCCCTAATTATAAGAATCTTAGAATAAGTAACCATTCTTTTCTTCCAACAAACTGCCAGAAATAATTTAAAGTAAGTACAGCGACGTACGATTCACCATCCATCTAGAAAGTACTCCACTGTTTTCTCGCAAATCAGTGTAAGGAAATTGGAGTCTTCGTTTTTCCTTTTCTCCTCTGTAAGCCTAACGACTTTAACAAAGTGGAGCCCTCTAAATACGACTTTTCCCCTGGAAATACAACAACGTTCTTGAAATTAGCTTAGCTACCTTAATAGGCAACTTTTGACCCCCCTTCATCACTTTGTGCTTGCCGACGCAACATCGCAGGCTCAAAAATAATATTATCTGCCCCCTTAGAATCGCAAAACGTCTTTGTCCCGTTATACATCATGTATATACTAGTGCTATCGAGAAAGAGTGCAGACTGCTGAATAGGCAACCAAACTTACAAATTGTTAATACTGAAAATAAAAATTAAATACTAAATTACTAAATTAAATACTAAAGTTTCCAGATAATTACTTTTACCATAGGTATCACATACAGATAACTTCTAATTGATAATTAAAATAATGTATTACAATTTAAATTTGTTTGTTTATTATCAAAAATTAATTTGATGATAGTTTCTATCTAGTATCTAGTTTTCAATTAAAAATAATTAAAGTATTAAACTTGTGTAAAATATAGATACACACCTATGGTTGACATCTTGTTCTTTTGACTAGGGAGAAACAGCAGCAATAAATTCTCTAAGTTTTTTAAAAATATTTATCACCTTGGATGCACCCTTTTTCGATGGCACTATATGTACATAACACTATATAAGGTGAATGAACTATTCCTTTATGTGTATAACTTGTAACTTTGTTATGGGGATCGATGCTAATGCGCATGCATCAATTTATGTAGTATGTTCAACCAATATTGATGATTATAAAAGTATATTGCGTACCTGTGCAGTAGCCTATTTTCCCTATTAGAGAAACATAACTACATCTCTTTTCTTGACATCAAATTTTACCACTTGAGTAACAGTATATAGTATTATGTATATATCATGTTACTAGATTTGATCATGTTATTTAGCGCGTTATACCAGTTAATAGTGAATATACCATCATTTCTGTTTAGCAAGTGAGTCATTATCGACCTCAGAAAAACAAATATAGGTTAGATTTGGATAATTTTCAAAATACATTTTTACTAATTTATACCAAATGAATCAATTTAATTGTATAGTTTTCCAATTTTAAAGTTGTTTTGCATAGGTCAAGAAAATAAATATGTTATTTCAAGTTTGCAAAATTTTTATCTTTATTTTTTGTGATGTTAAATCTGTCGAAAACGCATTTCTAAGCTAGATTTGACTTATACCAGGCTTGCCCCTTATGAAGTGAAATTTGCCTACAAGAAAGAACTTAAGCTGACGAGAGTATATTTATTGCTTTTCAAAGTATTCGTCATTAAGGTCAATACATTTTGCATTCGGTCAACCCAGTTTGTAAAACAGTAATTCCAGTCTAAAGTTGGGGTAGTCAAAATAGTTTCTTTGTAAGCTTCAACTGCTTCTTCTGTGAAGAAATTATTGGGACTTAGGTCAGGAGAATATGGTGGGTGGTTTAGAATCTCGACATTCTCTACCTCTAAAAATATGATTGTTCGACGAGCGGTGTGCGAGCTGGCATTGCTGTAGTGAAGGAGGATGCGGAGATTTTCATTGATTGAATACCAATCTACATTAATAGTTTGTCGATCATTAAAAGGAATAATGGCGACATGTCCAGATTTAGCCACAAAACTAGCGACCATTTTCTTGGAAACGCTGCGGGAACGAATCACTTTCGTTGGCTTTATTTCATATTTAAACATTCACCCAGATAATTAAACTTTACTTTCGGGTTCATAGCTATAAATCCAAGATCCGTCACCACTTACGATGTCATATACGTGATTTGAAGCTCCTTTGTTAAATCGTCGCCAAGTTCTACGGCACCAATCGACACGAGCTGCTTTTTGTTCATTAGTGAGAAAACGTGGGATCCAACGGTAAATCAGGTTTCCGACGTCCAACTCTTGGTGCAAGATGTTGAGATGTCTAAGATTGCCTGAATCTCTCGATATGTAACATGACTATCTTACTTGATTAGCTGATGCATGACGGCAACGTTTTCTGGAATGACTGCTGTTTTCAATGGAGCTCCGTCATATTGCTTACTAAGACTAGTGCATCTGCGTTGAAACTTTGAATACCAGCAATACACTGCTGCTCTTGATGGAGCTTCATCTCCGAAAACAAATTAGATCAGCGATATAACTTTTTGACAATTTCCTTTTACGGTTGTAGAACATTATGGAACGATAATTTTCTTGGTTCAATACCATTTCTTTCCCGACTTGATCACTTCAAACTCTAACTAGACTTGAGCGCATTGCCGTTTAAACAAACAACATAACCTAACAAATATGTGATCTTCCAAATGGTGCTATAAAAGTTTGACTGATGCGCTCCCTTTAGTCAAATCTCAACATAAAAGGTAAGGCTAGTGGTTTCATATATATACGTATTAATTCTTTCATACGTGACAAGTGTTGTTGCACGGTGAATAGTAGATAAAATTGGGAAGTGCAACATTACGGTTTTTTAAAGCATAGACACTTACTTCTTAGAACTATCTAAGGACGCTACATAAAACTGAATGGCAACTACTAGATATGTTAAAATTGTTGCCAGCACCTGTAATACAAAGGTATTATTCGGCTAGTCAGTTATTATGTAAGAAATACTTACTATAGCCACTAAATTTGTTCCTATTTTAAACATATTTGACGCTATTAAAACTGGTTTGTCTCTGTTCAACCTTTTCGCCAACATTATAACCTACAAAAATTATAATTAGACATAATCTTTAAAAGTTTAGTATCAAACCTGCTCGGTTTCAACAGAACTTAATTTACTTATTGGAAATTTATACAAAAAGGACAATAAATTGTTATCCTGTAAAAGAAGTTTGAATTATAAGTAGTCACTACATTTTTCTATACAAAAATGAATGTAGGTGAAGTAGTTTTCTATCTAATTGAAACAAAATCAAAGAAAATGAACTTTAAAAATTTTTGTTTAAAAAAACTGCCTACAATATGTTGATATCAAAGTTTAAGTATATTTAAATACTATTTAATTTAATTAAGTCTAGAAGGGATTGTTAAAATAAAATTTAAGAATATCGCAAAAATATTTACTTTCTTTTAGAACATTTTATACACAAGAAACCTTTTTCGACTATGTAGTGTTAAAACGGATTAATCCTATTAAAAGTAATGCTAAAAGTTAGTATATTTTGATACAAATATTTATAAAGCATGCGCAAGAGTTTAAAGCGCTTGAAAGACACGTATGCACGTGTATCATACGCTATTTTTATAATACCTTTATAATTATTTGCGAAATAAAATTAAATAGTAAAATCAAATATATTTTTTTGAAAAAGGGCTACCTAATATTTTCGCAAATACTAGTACGGCGTGTTATAATACTATATTAAATAAAAATAAATAAAAGCCCTTCTTCTATTTGTTTTTTAAAATACATAACCACAAAAACGGTATATATAACTAAATATATAAACTTTTTCGTTTATATACCTAATTTCTCAATTGTTACAATTAACCTCAAAATTTACAGTAAATTAGTGTTTTTTGGAATAAGTTTAAACAAATATAATAAATTTTATTCGATACTCGTGCACTATCACATTTCAGACCCTCGATCAGCTTTACAGAACTCGGCTAACGCCTCGTTCTATAAAAATCGACCTCGGAACTGAAATATGAAGTAACAGCGGTACTTGTGTCGAAAATAAGTATTTTATTCACACTGCGAAGGTGCAAAGATTATGATACAGGTATAATAAGAAAACCATTAAAGAACACAAAACCCAATTACCTGTCAAATTGCAAGTTTATATTTTGATATAATATGTAGAACTAAAAGTAGAATCAAGATTTGAATGGAATAATAGACCAAATTTGTCAATCTTTAACGACCTCAAACTAATATTTATAATGCTATTAGAATTGTACTTATATTCAGCGTTGCCATCTACTGACATTTGCCAGAAGCAACAAATATGTTCGTCTGTTTGAGAATAACAGGCTTTTGAATACTCGTTATCAACTTATTATCATTTTACAGCTGGTAATAACATGCGATCATTTAAATTTCAGTTCTCATTGGGCTTTGGGAAAGAATCCATGTCGTAGCTTAATCCATGAAATAAAGCAGTAATAAAAATTTAATAAAAGCATAAGACACGCTTACAAAATGCTGTTTACTACAGAACGCAAAGCTTATATTGTGGAATACTACTTTTGTACTGCACAAAAGTTTATAGTATTTGAAAATATTCCATTGCACAATATACAGCTGAATTTCAAGCAAAATATCCAGATTTTGCGGTGGTTCATAAGGATTTTATAAATGTCTTGTATCCTTCGGTGGCTTTATTTCGAGAAACTAGTAGTATCACTAGCAAAGAAGGTAGTGTTACTGTGGACAATATTGCAAGTGTTAGCCAAATTGTAACAGAAACACCTACCATTTCCACTTTTAGGGCTTCACAATAAACTAATTTATCTTATACTACAATCAAAAAAATTTTGAAACGAAATCTACACATGTTGCCATACAAAATAAGTGCAGTTCAAGAACTGAAAGCACCTGATTATCTACAAACGGAATAGCTTTGTCGATGGTTTATTCAAGGTAAAATTTTACTAGACATTTTTTTAATAGTTAATTATTCACTATAAATTTATAGGACATTATACAGATAGAAATACATAATCATAAATAATATTTTCAAATTATTACTACAATAAAACTACACAGCTGCTTTCATTTATTAATAGTAAAACAGAAGCGATTAGAGTATGCAGTTTGTAAATACAACACGGTTGAAAGTATATGTATATGTCGAATTAACTGAGGGTTTTGTTTTTTCAGTTGTTTGTCAAGCCAGTGGAATGCTTCCATTTCTGCATTTATTTAAAGTATTAAAGCTTTTGTTTAGAATTATATTTCTTCAATTATAATATGTAAGTATATTTTTAATTTTCTATTAGAATTTTACATATAACACATTACATGAATTTATTGCATTTAAATACTTTATTTATTTAAAATAAATTTTTCTTACAGTCATTTATCCACCAAAGTGCCCGTAGTTTCCATTTATTGCATTTCTTCAAAGTGCAGTATCTTTGTGGATAATATTAAAGTGTAAGTATATTTTTAATTTGTTCCTTTAAATTTAACATAATATTATATGAATTTTATTGGATCTAAATATGCTATTTATTAAAATAAATTATTTTTTACGGCCGAAGCAATATTCACGTGTGAAAAATGTGGAAAAACATTTAGCAGAAATGAAAATTTAAGGCGTGATTTAGTCATGGATGGGTGGTGAAACCGCCTCTTGCCTTTTGCTAGTGGAATGGATTTTGCTACTCATCTACGTGGTAATCATTGTAGTAAGGGTAAGGTACAATCACCATTTAAGAAGACGAAATTAGCAGATGCCTGACTTGGAATGTAAAACTTGCGGTGAGTCCTTTACATCTTTATTAAAGCATTCGGGACTCTTAAGAATACAAAAACATTTATTGACAATCGCGAAACCATAGAATCATAACGTATTAGAATTAGAAACTAGCTTTAAGGGTAGAATCGCCACTTATCGAATTCACGGTAGAGGAATTAATATTGACGAGTTTTTAGCCTCTATTGAACCTACGGCAATTAATGTAATAGATACGATACCGCAATCGCATCAAAGTGGCATTAAATTCAATATGGAACTGTTCGGGTACTATACTTCAGAAAAAAATCCTCTCGGTGATTTAAAATCATTTAATACCAAATACACCGTGGTAACTCAATCATTACATTGCCTACCGCATTTATATGAGCAGTTATCATTAAAACTAAAAGTGAAGAGTTTCAAGAAAAGGATAGCGGATAGGATTTAAGGGGTATTTCCCATCTTGAAATTAATATTAATAAGTATATGTCTATTAGGGGGTCATCTCATATTAGGCTACCAAATCAAATTCAATTATAGCGTGCATGAGTGAATGGGAAAAATTTAGACAATGCATGTTTCTCATGGGCAGTAACATCCGCATTACACCCCATCGACTACCATTGTCATCCAGATCGAACCTCTTCTTATCCTCATTACTCAGAAGTACTTAACACAACTGGTGTGTAATTTCCAATGAAATTGAAAGATAGCAAATTTGAAATTAACAATAGTATAAGTGTAAATGTATATGGTATTGAAGTTAATTCTGAAAGTAAAAACTATGATATCGTTGGACCATTATATTACAGAAAATCTGTATAACAAACACAGATAAATTTATTATAAATTGAAGAGGGTATTAAAGGGCACTATGTGTGGATTAAAGACATATCACGTCTTATTAGATCGAAAGTTTTAAAGCAAAAAGAACAGAAATTTTTATATGATGGGTGTCTTACATTCTTTTCAAAATAATCTGCGTTAGCAGCTCATAAAGCTAATGACCGTTTAAAATTTATTCAATTATGCCTTCAAAAGAACCAAAGACGGATAAGTTCCAGGAAATATTATAAAATTCAACTCGCACGAAAAAAAATGAGAATCCCATTTGTCAGATACGCCGATTTTGAATCGCTTCAATAACCAATTCACACAACCACTCCCAATCCCCATAACAATTAAACGAATGAAACCCATATTCACAGTCCATATAGTTTCGGTTATTACATTAAATGTTCCTATGATGATTCATTAGGCAAGTATGAAACATACACAGGTGAAAAATCTTCATGGATAGGCTCTACGTAGATATTAAACGAATATACGTTAATCATTTAAAAATAGTACAACCAATGCAACAATTAAATATGCAGGAACAACATACATTTAACACGGGCGAAATTTGCCATATTTGCGAAATGAAGTTGAATTTTGCGGATAAGGTAGCAGACCATGACCACTTAACATCGAAATTTGTAGGCGCCATACATTCTAAATGTAATTTGAATTATAAAATTCTGAAAATGATCCCCATATTTTTTCACAATATGTCAAACTATGACTCTCATTTATTCATAAAGGAATTAGGGTGTGATAACAAGCAAATAGATATTATTCCTGAAAATAAGGAGAAATACATTTCGTTCACGAAGTCATTAGTGATTGATAGTTATACGGATAAAAATAATAAGATTCATATCGTTTCCACGAAAGTATGATTTTTAGATTGATTTAGATTCATGAGCGCTTCCTTAGGTAAACTTTCTAAAAACTTGAAAGATGAGTAATTATGCGAAATCCGAAAGTTCTTCCCTAGAATCGAGGAGTTTAATTTAACAAGAAGTAAGGGTATTTTTCCATATCAATACATGGATTCATTCGAACGTTTAAACAACCTGCTCTGCCATCTGAGCAAAAATTCTATAATTCACTAAACAATGAGGACATTACCGATACAGAATATGAGCATGCACTAAACGTTTAATTGTGAAAGTTTAGGCGCATATTCTAATTTATAACTCAAAATTGACGTGTTATACGACACACTCCAAGAATTTAGAAATCTTTGTCTCAACACATACAAACTCGATCCGGCCCAATATTTCACGATAGCAGGACTTAGTTGGGAAGCCATGCTGAAATATACGCAAGTAGAATTGGAATTATTTATTAAGAATTTTTTCTTCAATGCCAATATTTATTTAGGTTCCTAATTCACATAGCAATTAGAAAATCTTTTGTTATCATTTGCCCAAACTAAACTCATTCGTAGAACAAATAAACCCTTTTTCTGATTAGGGATGGTCCTGAAATAATTGAATTCGCTCATTTCATTTACTCCAAATGAAAATAAAATGTTTCTGTTAACAAAAAATTTAATCTAGTTCACCTTACAAGTAATCATAAAAAATCTCGTGCGGATGTTAGTATGTTCTTAATTATAAAAATCATAAATGGTACCTAGCTATGAATGTATATTTATAATTTAGCAAATGAACAAGTAAATTTATCAACACTCCAAATAGTTTTATCGTAATCCTTTCAATTATATGCAAAATTAAACTTTCATTAACTATTCTGCGTAAAGAAAACTTAATGGGACACATATAAAAAATCACTTATCTGTTTGACCGGCAGCTACTGATGCCTCTAATTTTTGTTGTTGGAAAATTACCAGTCATTGCAGCATCCCTGATACAGAATCTTATGAACGCCTTCCAAAAAAAATTATAAGGATTGTAATTAACTTTACAGGCCGAAGATTATAACCAGAAGAAATCATGAGCGCCTTCCTCAAAAATTATAAAACAAATTAACGTAGCACACCAATGTGTAACGTTATTCTACAAAGTAACTGTATTAAATCCATGAACTGCCATTAAATAGACATGGATAAAACTAGTGAAATATCACACTTTCTTCCTTTCTCTCAAAAATCTACGCCTGCGCGAGAAAATTCAATAGATAGCATTTAACGTAAAAATTAGCATTAAAACGCCGTCTTTATATGCAAAAATGAAGTTAAATAATTTGAAATGTAAATTTGCATGGGATCATACAAAATTAAATGCGTCAATGCAAAATGCGTTTTCTAGAGCTAAACGCAATTTATATTCCATGAAAATAATATTACAGAGACGGACTCCGTGAATTTAATGAATTTAAAAATAGAATAATTTATAATGTAGACCAGAAAGAATTTCTGAATAATAATAAAGGTAACAAAACCAAAGTGAAATGTACAATCATGTGCAAAACAAAAAGTACGAAATTCAATTCCTAACATATTCACGGATATCGATATGCATCATTTTGTACATAATGGTGTTAGAGGGGGCATATGCCAAGCATCACTTCGCTATGCCAAAGCTAACAATAAATATATGAAGGATGACAATCCGAATCACCCTTCAACATATTTGGCATACTGGGATGGAAATAATTTATATAGATGGCCAATGTTGCAGCTATTGCCGTATGGTGGATTTTCGTGGCTAAATGAAACCAAAATTTCAAATTTTAATGTTTTTAATATTGATGATAATTGAGGGATATCTTTACGAAATAGACGTGAATTGTCCCACCCACCTTCATTACAATCACAATGATTTACCCTTCCTCCCAGAAAATATTACACCCCCTAATTCCCGGTTTAAAAATAAGAAACTCAACCCGAATCTGTATAATAAGGAGAAATATGTCATTCAGTATAAGAGTCTGAAGCAAACACTGAAACATGTTTTTAAAGTTACAAAAGTTCATCGCATTGAAATTTAAACAATCTTTTCGGTTAAAACAATACATTGATTTGAATTCAAATTTACGACAGCGTGCTAGTAAAGAATTTGAAAAAGACTTTTTCAAATTAATGAATACTAGCATTTATGGTAAGACAATGGAGAACATTGACGAACGCGTTGATATTAAACTGTTAAATCACTGGAAGGATATCGGTAAAACACGCTGCGCAGAAAGTCTTATACCAAAAGCGAATATGAAAAGTGTCTCCATGTTCACAGAAAATTCAGTTGCCATTCAATTGGAAAGGTTAAAGGTGACATATAATAAATCAATTTACGCTGGTTTCGTAGTGTTGGAATTGTCAAAGAATCTAATGTATGACACGGATAGTTTTATATTACTCATTGAAATCAATGATTTATTTAAAGACATGTATACCAATCTTGATCGATTTGATACCAGTAATTTTAAGTCTGATAATAAATATGATATCCCTTTACTAAATAAAGTCGTAGTAGGTTTAATGAGGGATGAAGCCGCTGGGAAAATTATTCACGAAATCGTTGCTCTTCGCCTAAATTATACGCATACTCCACATACAATGATCACATCTAATGGATAAAAGGGAGTGAAAAAGTGCGTAATTAAGCATAATATAAGTGGCGATGACTATAAATCATGTTTAGACGCTGGCGATTCTTTATTTATACAGCAAAACCTTTTCAGAACATATCAACATTAAATTTATACGATTAATCAGTGTAAATCTGGTTTAAGCGGAAATGATGATAAACGGTTTATATGTTCTGATGAGTGTAGCACATTAGCTTGAGGACATCTGTTATTTGATGATTAAAGACATTACTTTTTTAATTTTAACATATATAAATAGTAATCATGTGTAATTATATATATATATATATATATATATATATATATATA
>JAHWXV010311096.1:0-12625 GCA_024586415.1 Phrixothrix hirtus
TATTCAATGTCCCTTTACGTGAACTTAACAGTTTTTCTGAAAAAAATGCGTTGAAGCATTTTATCAGAGAAAATTTCCGGAGTTAAGCAGCCTTTCGCCTATTCAGTAACTTGGATGGGTGATCGTTACAATTATTGTTTCCAAAATAAACATAGACAATAATCTAATCATTTGTGGACACTATTGGCATATCTTGCGTAAGAGAAAGTCGTGTGTTGTCTCACACCAGATTTTTATATACCAATTAAAATATTTGCGCGGATCGCGGGTAATCGGGAGTTTTTGTAATAGTTAATTTTTATTTTTTCTATCATAGAGGGATGTACAAAAATATGTATAGAAGCATTAATTTCCACCCAAAATTTTGATGTGGAGTTTTTAGCGGAAATACACGTTTTAGCCTCCCTGAGTTTTTCGGAAATTGGTTTGTCTGTCTGTCTGTGGCCGAAAAATCTCAGAAATTATGTCATTGCACAACCAAATTCTAAAGAAGCTTATATCTCTATAAATGTAAAAATGTAAGGGTTTTGGTTAGAATCAGTTAACCAGAAGTAGAGATTCTCTTTTGTTATTTTCCGATTTTTCACGATTTTCTCGAAATCAGGTCCTAGGATTTCGATTAAACTCACTAAAGCAATGCCAGATTTGATACTTTATAAAATATTTAGGTTGCTATCCCCGTTGAAGTCTCTTGAGCGGCTTGGAAAAATTCGGCAGATTTTCTCGGTAACGGTGAATTTTTGGAACGATTTATCCAAGCTATATTATAAAGTATTAAAAAGGATTAAAAAATACACATTTTGTATTCTTTACACAAATTCGCTAACTCTAACCATTTTCGAGTTATAGGCATTCAAAGCTTATGTGGCAATTAAAACTTTATTTAATTGGTCAAGAAAGTTCTGCGATGCAACGCAGCCCATATTTTAGAAAATACATTAACTTTATTATTTAGAATCCGAAACTATTGTTGAAATTAAATTAAAAGATTATATTATCTTTGATTAAGACCTTTTAATTAGAAAGCTTCATTACAACTTCGTATAAAACTAAAATTAGCTAATTTAGTTTTTTTAACTAAATTTGGTCTATAAACGTAACTTTTGAAAGTCTATTCTAATAGATATTTCCATCAAAGGTGTTTTGTTCTAATATTATATGGATAAAAAGACTTCCTGTAAATTAGGTACAAAATTATAGACAAAACAGGCAGAAATTCAGTTAGTATTCCATATAAACATACTTCAAATATACATTATTGAGAGCGTCCTCAAACTTTATGCGCAAATATCAAGCCCTAGTATTATACTGATTTCAATTTCCATCCAATTGGACGGCCAATTTTTATTTATGATTAGTGAAAAGGAAAGGTTGTTAAGTTGTATTTGACGGCCCTATATGACCGTCAGAAGTTCATGGCCGTCTAAATGATGGCAAAATGACAATATATGGCCGTCCAAGTGATAGCTATATATATATATATATTCGTATGAATAAACAATTACAATTATAATTACAGAATTAATATCAATAATAATAATAATACAATATTCATCCACCATTTGGTACAATAATAAGGAAAAAACCCTGGGATAAAATAATCTTACTAGATGAAAAGAACTGTTTTGCCGTTTTGGGATTCCTTTGCAATTACACTCAGACTAAGGAAGAAATTTTGAGTCAACCTTGTTTCAAAGTCTCTGCCAACTGCTAAAAATACGCAAAACCAGAACAACTGCTCTTCACCCGCAGTTAGATGGAATGGTAGAACGCATGAATCAAGTAATGGGAAAATATTTGTCAAAAGTTGTCTCGGACCATCAAAGAGATTGCATTTGTTCTTGATGGCATATCGATCAGCCGTACATGAAACGACAGGAGAGGCCCTAGATAGAGTGTTGCTTGGGCGTGAAATATGATTACCGTGTGATTTAGAGTATGATAGTAAGCCTGGAGAGGAGGACGTCGCTGGAAATGCGTATGCTGAAAGCCCATGATAGAAACTGAATTCTATTCATGGAAGAGTTCGTAATAACATCCAGATTGCCAGCGATCGAATGAAAGTCCAGCATAGTGTAAGCTTCAAAACTGGAGGATTTCAACCCAATGATCTAGTCTAGTTGTACCAACCTCAGCGACGACGAGGTCTATCTCCTAAATTTTAAAGAATTTGTGAAGGTAAAAAGGATCAACGATGTAATCTACCGAATTATGAAATTGCTGAGAGGAAAGCCCAAAGTGGTTCACATGAATCGGTTAGCCCCATACGCTGCCAGGAACTCAGAATTGGGATAGCAAGAATGTGTGCAAAGGGCGAATCATTTTGAATTGGAAGAATTAGAAGTCAAAATCAGCGAACAGTCATTTACTGACTTTATGACAACGTATTCGGGACACCGCAAAGTTAGATTTATGGTTACCACTGAGGAGTACAGAAATCTGTTTGATATACCAGAGAAGTGCCACTTGGTTCATTGTGTCGCTAGAGACGTTCGAATGTGCCGTGGCATCGCAGTTGAGTTTAAGAAGAGGTATGGTGACGTAGAAGAAATACTGTAGCAAGAGCCAGAAATTAGAAAGGTATGTCACCTACTATTCCGTCACTGCCAAGGTATGCGAAGTATTTACTACCTTATGACGAAAGCATTGTCTCATCAAAAGCCACGTTATGAAGACACGTGGAAGGCGTTATGGGATTTAAAGAAACATATTTGTGCCGGTGCCAATAGAAAGGTAGCTGTTCCAAAGTTCGGCTGAGGTCTAGACCAGCTTAATTGGCGCGTGGTACGTAACATGTTGGGGGTAGTGCTTTGAGGCACTGGCGTAAGATCCTGCTGTATACTTGGAATCCAAATAGAACTCCACTAACGACGAAAACTGTGGACTGCCATTTCTTCAACAAATGGGGCTGCAAGTATGGATCGCAGTGCAGATTCCGACATTCTCCAACGAAAATAGAACCATCGCAAATGCAAAGTTCAAGATCACTGTTACGGGACGCGTAAGAGTCTTAAGCAGGGGCAGTGTAATAAAAATTAGAAACAATAAATAGAACATTCTAGAATCATCTAGAGTGTTTTCATTATAATAAAATGGGTGATGTAATCGCAGTGACTCATTGCGGTAACCGATACCTGTCAATTAGTTCGGTCAGCAAAGAGTCATAGCATTATAAATTATTACATCATTATTACGAGTAATATTCTGGAATCTTCTCTTTCTATTGTTCTAGAATTTATCTTTCTTATATAAACATCAGATTACATTCTCTTAGTTTAGCTTTTGTTAAAATCTTCTTGAATTGTTGATTACTGATATAAATATAAATATACATAAATAAAAATATAAATGTTTTCTGTTAGTGGATTGTGAAATAAATATTAAAATAAATAAGTGTATTAGTAAATATAAATAAACTTTTAAAAACAATTAATTAGTTTTGTAGTAATACAGGAAAAATTTTATTCGAAATTTTCAATTTATTTTTTTTCAAAAAAGCGGATGTAAATTTACAACATTATGCATGAACTAAAAAAAAGACAGTGTATAAAGTAAACGATATTGTAACTATTTTTCCACGTAATGTCCTTATAACAATTTTCTTTCTTAGACTAGCACAATGCAACACCACACTTTTCACATGGTGTTTGAGTATATCCTTTATAATGAGGAAATTTGCACCTTATTTATTTGTCAGCCCATGATGACCATTGGCTATACTCATCCAAGCGAACTTCCCTTACTATACATGCTGGGCCCCACCTTTTTTTTTTGTAACATTCGTTCCACATTTGAAAAATTTGGCCGACCACGTTTTTTTCCAACATTATTGGAACCTACTAGAGATAAAGCTTCAGTCTCTAGAGTTTTAAATATTGATAGCGAAATACCTTCTTCATTGTTCTTTTGATTTTCTACTCTTCTATACAATAACCAACTGTTTACTATTGTCTAATCCAGAAAATGATACAAGATTCTAAAGTACCACTTCTTGCTCCGTTGTATAATTTTGTACCTACTAATAATGCTATCAAATAAGTTCCCCTCCCCCTCCCCCATGTGGCTATTATATTCATTTACGGCACATGGACAACTAATTTCTATTCTTCTATTCTGCGTCATATTAAAACGCTGAACTGTTTGAATTAGGTAAATGCCAGAAAAAGTAGATAGCAATGTTATAATTTTGTTATCCTTCCAAACTACGGAAGATACCTCTACGACATCTAATAATCCCGCAAATTCTACAGATATTCCTCTGTCTTCCCTTTTCAAAGCTTTCCCATCAGGCAGTTTGCAATTAGGAATTTTGTTTCTACGAACAGTTCCTAAAGAATAAATCCGCTGCTTAGCGGGTGTGTAGTAGTCATCAAAATATACCCTGTAGTTTTTGTACTTGGGAATAATTCTGCAAAGCCGTATTACTAGATTTGAAGGCACCCAAATCAGGTTTATCAATCGCTCATTTTGTTTACTTCTGCACAATTCAGGTATTCAGCTCATTGAGCTATATAAATGTGCTTGTTCAGACCTGGCGGTTTGGAGAACATCACCACGTTGATGAGTGCCGTACGGTTGAGCCTATTACGAACATGTTCCTGGTTTTTTCTTGTATCGATCGAGAGGCGTGTTGAAAGAGTCTCTCCTTCATCTTCTCTCTTCTGGTTGCTGCTCTTTCAATGAGGTCGGGTGCTTCCAGATCCTTCCGTAAGTTAGAACCCCTCATGTAGAACGGTGCCCCGGTAGTCATGCGTAGCAACTTGTGCGAGATAGTGATTCTTCTCAAGGCAGCTGAAGAACCCTTTACTTATATCTCTTCTCCATATGTCAAACATGATATGAGCATGATGTTCAGTAACTTGTTTTTTTTGCTCGAGGGAGAGTACACTACATGCACCTAGAATTGAATACAGTTTTCTCATCATGTTCATTGGTAAGGCTGCCCATCTTGCAGTATGTGTCTTCCATATTGTCTTTTTGGAAGAATTGTCCGAGATACCTCGCTTTGGTTTTAATTTTAATTTTCTTTTTATTTAAGAAAAGTTCCTTGGTTTTTCCCGACTTATTAGAAAAACGTTTCAGTTCGATTTTATCTTCATTCAGGGTTATCTTCCATCGAGCAGTGTAATTGAATATTGTTTGCAGACACTGTCGCATTGTCGATTTTGCCACTACATAATTCCTACCAGCCACTACAATGACAGTATCGTCTGTGTATTGCAGGAGTTCTACGTTTTTGAAAACTTTTAATTTTGGAATATCATGGACTAAAATGTTATACAGAGCAGGAGAGAGGACAGAACCTTGCGGGAGATCCTCTGCAGCTTTATGTTTAGAAGACAACGAGTTGCCAATTTTTATTTGAAAGGATCTGTTTGCTAAGAAAGATAATACAATTTTGTTTATCGAAGATGGTATGTTTAAATAGTACATTTTGTACAACAAAGCATGTCTCCACACCTTGTCGTACGCTTTTTCCACATCTAAAAATGCAGCCCGTATACAGAATTTGGCATTTTGCTCTAGCTAGAATGGCCTTGAGATTAGCTGCTTGTTTTACAGCAGAAAACTTGCCTCTGAATCCGAATTGCTTGCATGGAAGGAGCTTGTTGTTCTCCAGGAAGTTTTGTAGTCTTGAATTGATGATCTTTTCGAGCAGTTTGGAGAGCACCATAAGTAGGCTAATTGGTCATCTGTTTTTGCGGATGGATGGGTCCTTGTCCTTTTCTGGATGGTTATGATATGCGCTATTTTTCAGTGCAAAGGAAAGTAACCCATTTCCAAGGAATTGTTTAGGATGTTGACAATTTCTTCTTTCGGGTTTGCGGTAAGTACTTTTATAGCTCGGACCAGGATTTTATCTCTACCCGGGGCCTTGCGCGATTTCTTGTTCTTCATTAAGTCAGAAATTTCCTCTACAGAAGTCGATAGAGGTTAATTGTAGAGTTGGCAATTATCCTGACTGCGTGATCGATTTTTTATTAATCTTTTATTGGCGGGCAAATTGTTTGAGCATTGTTCTTGTAAAACATAGGCCAGAGCTTCCGCCCGTTCGTCGTTCCTGAATTTTAGAATCGGGGCGTTTGTGATTTTGTCACTTTTTAATATTTTAAGTAACCGCCATTATTTTGGGTTTTCGTTATCTCCAGCTTCCTTAACTACGTCGTCCCAGTCACGGCTGTTTTTCTCATTCAGCATTTTGGAGACTTCGGTTAGTAGCTTGGAGTTTCTAATTTTGTCACTAGGATGTCTAGTGTATGCCCAAATCTTCTTGGTTCTATTTTTAGAATTTAACAGTGCTTTTTCAGACTCGCTTAAACCCCATCTGATTGATACTGAGCTGTTGCTCGTGTACTGGCATTGCTTAAGTATGTTCTTTGTTGACCTGGTTTCCATTTTCTCCGCTAGTTCAGACCCTGACATCAAATATGAGTATTTTTGCCAGTTGTCCTTAATCAGTGTTGGCTTTCTTGGGGTTGGACGTTGGCCTCCTATTTTTAGTATTACAGGGAAGTGGTCCGATGACAACTTGTGCAGTGTTTCTGCTTCCTCGAATTTTTTATTATTTTTTATACAAAAAATGTCTAAGATGTCACCCGTTTTCCTCGTGGGAATCTTGGTTGCATCTTGTGGTGTGATAATTCTGGAATTTGGATTGAACATTATCCAGGATTCTACTGTGCGGCTGTTGGAGTTGGTATTTCTGCAGCCCCATAGAATGTGTTTAGCGTTAAGATCGCCACTGACTATGGCATTCTAGCGATTAAACAAATGCTCTAAATCTTCTTGTTTGGTACGGTTCTTCGGTTTGTTATATACCGCAGTTAAGGTTACTGGGTTGTGGTCGATAAAGGCCTGAACCGTGACAGATTCGTAACTTGCCTTAAAGATTAGTATTAATACTTGAACAATGTTAGATCTGAGTAATATTGCTACTCCCCCACCGAGGCACCCCAGTCTGACGTTGCGGTGCGTGGTGAAACCGGAGACTCTGAATTTGTCGTTGAGTTTTAGATGGGTTTCGGAGATCAGTGCATCCGTGATATCTTTAGTTCTTAAGAGGTTTATAAGTTCAAGTTCTCGCCCTTTAATGCCGTTAGCGTTCCACGTTAGGATATTGAGGGTTTTAAGGTCCATTAGAGTATTTTTACTATATTGTGGGTAGTTCCTCCACAATGATACGTTTTAATATTGTTTCAATTTTTTTACTGGGGGAGTCTGATAGAGTCTCCGTCAGTCTAGGAGGGTATGTGATTTCATCCTAGCAACATAAAAACGCCAAAAATCGTTTCCACTCTTTATATTTTATGTTGAATTTGGAGTTTCTTTTGCCCCTTAATGCAATCCGGATTCATGGGGCAGTTTCTGTTACTTGTGGGATAATCCCCCTTGTAGTTGCAGCATTTAGCTGGAGATTCTTGGCTTTTGGTGCAAGTGTACGACGGATGTTCACCTGCACATTTGACGCATCTGAATGCAGCCGTACATCTATATGAAACATGTCCAAATAGTTGACATCTGTAGCACTGAGTCAACCGGGTGGGTCTACGCTTAGGTTCCATAGTAACCCTAACCCTCATAATGTCCTTGATTTGGAATATTTGCTTCCCTTTTTCGGTCTTTTCCGTGTTGACCAGCACTAAAGGGAATTTGCGATGCTTGTTGCCAAGTCGCTTTATGGAATCATATTGGAGCCCTCTCTCCTGTAGGTCTTGTTCGACTTCCTCCATGGATATACATTCTGGAACACCTTCGATCACAATCTTCAGCTCTGTTTCGTTGTGAAGCTTGTACGTATGGTATGGTTCATTAGTTTCGTCCAGTACACGGCACATCTTCCTAAAATCGCCCGCTGCTCTTGTGAATATTTTAATCCCTTCGGCATGATTGAGGGATTTCTCTATTGCAATGTTGTTTTCCCCGCATATTGTTTACTGGTGGGGTAGCTATCCTTATTGCGGATCACTATACGTGGTGGCGGTTTATGTTTCATAACTATGGGCTCCAGAGGTTGCATAGGAGTCTTAGTCTTTGGAGGCAGTATCAGTGGAGGAAAATCCTCGATTTCCATGTCTTAAATGACAGGTAAGCTGATGTTGTTTTCGATGTCTGACTCAGAAGTTTCGATGATGATTGAAGAGCTTTCAGTCTGATTATCCTCAATCATGATAGTTACCTTGGCCCTCTTCCTTCGCTTGACTTTGGACTAGCCTACCCGTTCCGATTCCTGACTTGGGCTTAGCTTTTTCCTTTCTAGGCTAAATAATTTGTATGGTGCCGTTAGTTGTACAATGCTGTTGTGTAAATCAATCAGCCTCGCACCCATTGTACTATTTTTTCTTTTCGTGATAGAACACACGGATCTGTCGGTGAGATAAAGGATTCCATCTACATAATTGTCTATTGATTAGTTCCGTGTTTATTTTAGAATGTATTGTGTAAGTTTTACTTCCTAAAATAAATTTAGGTCAAATGAACAAAATTTTCAGAGTTTATAAACAAAAATTAAAGTCTGGCAACAGTGTATAGTCAATAACCTGCAAATTTGATTGACTGTCAAGCTAACCTTAGAAACGTTGATTGCTAATCTAAGCCAAAAATTGATAATCAGTTAACTGTCAGTTACGTAACCAAAAAATCAAACTTCAAGCTGGCAGTAATTCAAAATTGACAAATTGTCAAGATGCAGAAAAATGCACTAAATAACAAATTAACAAAAAGCTAACAGGAAAGAAAAGTAAACTAGCGCTTTAACCAAATAAATAAACGTAGAAGGAACAAAATAACACTGACCCCACGCACTGTAGTGTCTTTGTGGAGAGTCTTGTTGCGCGAAATCGACACGCACCTATTGTTTGTAAAAGTATATAAATTGTTTATTAATATATCCACTCGCAACCTCGCCCTCTTCGCCCTTTTGCCATTTGGGTTCGACGCGGTGTAATCTTCTTACCCTTGCCCTGGTCTGAAGTGAAAAAAGTCGTCTTACCAAATTACTTGAAGTTCCAACTGACAAATTGAAATTAATTTGAAATGTCCATGGGACATTAATTTTCCAACTATGTTTATCCAAATTTTGGTCTACATTTTGCTGGATTTGCTTCCTTTGCTTCACATTCTTGTAGAAAAACCTTCTTGGGCCACAAATAACACTGTTTCAGTAATTATTGATACTTTATGTGATCCAAAAATGTACTTTTAACGAACGTTATTAAAATCGTTGCGAATGCAATTTTAGCAAACTTGGATCTGATACTACGTTCATTATTCTCTTGGCCAGAATATATCTCAAAATTGTAAGCGAATCCTGATGCACTACATAAAACGAACAATTTAAACCCCATTTATGAGATTTATTAGGCAAATAGTGTTGCATTAGGTATCTATCCTTAGATGCACATATTTTCTCATCTATGGAGAGATACTGATCCAAAGGAATGGTTTTGAAATTTTTATTAAAGTTATGAATAAGAGATCTAATTTTATGCAGTCTGTCATGTTGTGGATTATCATGACTAACCATTGTTTCATTGCTATTGAAATGTATAAATTAGCGAATTTCTCGTATCTATTGGCAGGTATTGTGTTTTTAATTTTATCAAAAGGAAGTTCTTCTGACCAAAAACAACGAGTGTTTGGTAAATGAATCAAGGACATATTATATTCTGATACCAATAAATTGCATTATTTCTAAAAAGGTGATGTTCAATGATTTATTAGCGTCTTTTTGAATTAAATAAAGATTGGTTTCTTCCACAATATTAATAATAATTTCGTCTGTAAAGAAATATTTAAAAAATTGGTATGGGCCATCGAGTTTTAAAATATTTCTTGGCAGTAAAGAGTCACCATGAAATCGTAGTTGATGTTCATTGAGAAGCATATTCTTCTTCTTCCAAGTAATATCTAAAAAGCCAAATTACTATTTTTCAACTTCAAATACCAAAGAGTTTACCTTTAACAACTGAAATTTTATTTTAGCTCTCTGCGTTATATTGTTATTATTAGGTCGGGTATTTCCAACAGTTGTGCTAGTGCTTGAAATACTGACTTGTTTTTCTGATGCATATTCATCTATATCATTTTCAAAATATATGTGGTTTTGTGATTTATTTTCGAAATCTACTATTTTAGTAATTGGTAAACCTGTTGGTCTATCAGTGTCAGTAACCTCTAAATATTCCTTCTCAGAATCTCCATTGGCATCTACCAAGTCTGTTAAATAATTTGGATCAAATACACTGTCATCATCACTAAAATCATATCCATCCACGTTTTCATCTGACAAGTGTTCCGCAGCTTTTCCAGCTGTTCATCTGTAAAGTATTTTTTATCGCGATATTTACTGACCATGAAGCTTCAACGTATGGTGTAGTATATATACAAAAATCATTAATGATAGCTAATCTAACCTATAAAAGCAATAAGAAAATAATTCATATGTAAAAATATAATGTACTATCTTAAATGAAACAACTAATAATTTTTATTTTTCGATATCTTTACCTTTTAGTATAAGAAACACTAATTACACCCAACACAATACATTAAATCACGTGCTTGCATAAACACAAATTATAAAACATTAAACGCTAGAGTCACCTATTGAGCAATAGCTGAACAGTGGGGACCTTGAAATGCGTTGTACAACATAGTGCATTAGCGATCCTATGTAAATTAAGTTTTAAATTATAAAGTAAGATTTAAATTGTTGTATTTTTACAACAGCATGCAGTGAAGAGTTAAATCTAAATATAAAATAAATAAAAATCTACCTTAGAGAAATAATTATAGCCGAAAATGTCAGAATCGGTGACGGCAATTTGATCTTGTATAGGAATTTCGGGAGACAAACTATATTGGCGTTCTTCTATTGATTTTGATGCAGGTGAAACTCTTCGTAATGATTCTGATTCCGATGATAAGTTCTATAATTATATACGGTTATTTATAAAACTATATTATAAGTAACATCGAATTAAATAGAGAAATATTAGGTATAAGGATACCTTCACATCATCTAGGAACGTATTTGAAATGTAAATAACTCTCAGCATCGTTTAAAAGTAAAGAAGGCATCCCAAAATTTAGAACCTGCGACAATAATAACAGATTTTTATAAATTGATTGAACATACTTATTTACATTTACACACCAAATGGTCAGATTTCGTAGATTTGGGGCTTGATACTTCAACATACCCCTAAAAATGTAAAATTTTGGTTGTATTTATTCATACTAATTATTCAAATTATAATTCACCGGCGTACATTCTGTAGAAGATGGTTTGTAATACGGATGTCTAGTAGAATCATCAAATTCTGAATTACCACTGAACGCTATAAAATAAAAATAATATAATTGTAACGCCAACCACTTTACAAAATGATGGATAAAAATTTAATTAATTATTAATCAATAATTTTAGATAAAACTACTATTAAAATAATAAGTATTGGCGGTCCACTTTCAAACCAGTTTATTCAAAACGCTGGAGTCAAGTTTTGTGTAATTTTTACAGCTTATCAATAAATCATTTGTTATTATAACTGAGAAGTTTCGTTTTGTTACCCTAAGCCATTTCATAAATATTATAAATTTTTTACAAAAAAGTGCAATAATTTGGCGTGTTCTCAGAGTGCCTATATTGAAAAGTTGATAACTTTGTTATTGGTGAACAAAATTTAACAAAATTGGAATAGCATATAGCTCAAACCTTGAAGAAGAGAAGATTTATATTATAGTTTAGGAAGTACTTGTAGTTTCTCTATTTTTTACAAAAATGGTAAATTCGCCGCAATCCTTTATTAGGATAGAAATTGAAAATTTCCTTTCTTATAAGATGTATTAATATTATTTGAACAACAAACTTTAATTGGTTTTAACAAATTATTAAAAGTTGTCTTATGATTGAAAGTGAAAGATTTTGAAAAAGATGCATATAACTGCTGTCGGTGTGTTAATTCGTAGCTAACCGCATTGAAGATCATTCTGAGGTAAGCGGCAATAAGAAATAATTCTTTGCGTAATAATGTAAACATACTTTGATGGTTTCAATAATACCAACCGATTCTGTTGATAAATATTTTTCAAATTAATAGATATTGATAAAGTAAATCCACGCAAGGACCTTGTGATAACGATTTAAGTTTGTTTATAAAAGAAGTCCGATTTTAAGCAACAAACCATAATGATATACGGTGTATTGTAAAGCAAAAGTGTTACTCTTTCTAAAATTCAAAGAAAATGTCGCAAGATATGTCCGCACAATTTAAAAAAATTGTATTGAAAATTTAAAAGTATTTCAAAATGGAAAAAAGACTTGGCATAAATAATATTAACTTTCAACAAGTAACAAAGCGAACAGCGGAAAGTTTGGGAATTAGTACACGCAGTGTTGAAAGGATTTCACATGAACAAAGGGTTTCTGGTACTGTTACAGCAGCTAAATCCAGAAGTGGTAGGCCTAAGATTTCATGAAAGGCATTATAATAAGACAAATATTCCTTTTTTATATGGAAAAATAATTTCCAGCCATAAAGGAATTGAATCAAAGGATGAAAGACGATAATCCTGACTTTCCTCAAGTTTGTACTTCTACGCTAAACAAATGGGTAAAAGAAAT
>JAHWXV010311184.1:0-11528 GCA_024586415.1 Phrixothrix hirtus
TTAATAAAAACCAAGTTACATTAAACAGAAGTTTCACAAAGTCCGCAAAACGTTGAAAATTGAAAGTTCTAGTAGTTCTGAACAGAGTTCTGGAACTAGAACGAAGAGATCTACAACTTTTTGTTATAACATTTTTCCATTGTTTATAGAAACAATTTATATTAAGCAAAGTTAGACAAAGTCCGCAAAAATTGAAAGTTGACATTTCTTATCAGAATTCAGGATTTAAGAGACGAGATCTCCAACTTTTTGTTATAACATTTTTCCATAAAGTTTATAGAAAAAAAGTTATATTAAGCAAAACTTTGACAAAGTCTGTAAAAAGTTGAAAATTGAAAGTTCCAGTAGTTTTGATCGGAGTTCTGGATAGATGTCAATGGAATCCATAATTGTTTTAGATGAAGCTTTTCCGTAACGTCAACAGAAAGTTACATTAACTTTTAAATTTTGCAGAAACCTGACGATAATCTAAAGCATTGAAAAAGTGAACGTTCCAGTAGCTTCGATTAGAGTTCTGAATCTAAGACGACGAGATCTACAACTTTTTGATATAAAGCTTTCCCTAAAGTTGATAGAAAAAAATTATATTAAACAAAACTTTAACTAAGTCTGCAAAAAGTTGAAGATTAAAAGTTTTGGAAGTTCTAGTCGGTGTTCTGAATAGACATCAATGGAATCCATTATTGGTTTAGCTAAAGTTTTTCCATAAAATCATCAGGAAGTTACATTAATTTTTAAATTTTGCTGAATTTAACCTTTTTCTATGGACTTTATGGAAAAATTTTATAACAAAAGGTTGTAGATCTCTTCGTTCTAGATCCAGAACTCTGATCAGAACTGCTGGAATTTTTAATTTTCAACGTTTTGCGGACGTTGTCAAACGTTTGTTTAATATAACTTTGTTTCTATAAATTTTATGGCAAAATTTTATAGCAAAAACTTATAGATCACGTCATTATAGATCCATAACTCTGATCAGAAATACTGGAACTTTCAGTTTTCAAGTTTTTGCAGCCATTATCAAACTTTGCTTAATGTGACTTTTTTCTCTGGACTTTATGGTAACATTTTACAACAAAAACTTATAGATTTCGTCATTTTAAATCCAGAACTCTGATCAGAAATACTGGAACTTACAATTCTCAACGTTGTGCGGACATTGTCAAAATTTGTTTAATAAAGTTTGTTTCTATTACATTTATGAAAACATTTTATAACAAAAAGTTGTAGATCTCGACGTTCTAGATCCAGAACTCTGATTAGAAATACTGGAACTTTCAATTATCAACATTTTACAGACTTTCTCGAACTTTTGCTTAATATAACTTTTTTCAATGGACGGTATAGAAAAATTGCATAACAAAAAGTTGTAGATCTCGTCGTTTTAGATTCCGAACTGGAATCAGAGCTACTGGAACTTTCAATTTTTCAATGTTTTAGGCCATTCTCAGATTTTTTCCAAATTTAAAAGTTCGTGCAACTTTCTTTCTGTTGACTTTATGGAGTTTATGGAAAAATTTTTAATAAAATATTTGGATATCTCGTCTCTCTAAATCCAGTACTCTGGTTAGAAATACTGGAACTTTCAATTTTCAACGTTTTGTGGACATTGTCAAACTTTTGCTTAATATAACTCTGTTTCTGTTAACTTTATGGAAATATTTTATAAAACAAGTTGTAGATCACGACATTTTAGATCAAGGACTCTGGCCAGAACTACTAGTACTTTCAATTTTCAACGTTTTACGGAGTTTGTCAAACCTTTGTTTTAATATAACTTTGTTTCTATTAACTTTATCAAAATATTTTATAAGAGAAAGTTGTAGATCTCGACATTCTAAATCCAGAACTCTGATCAGAAATAGTGGAACTTTCAATTTTCACGTTTTTGCAGACATTGTCAAACATTTGTTTTAATATAACTTTTTTCAATACACTTTATGGAAAAAGTTTTATAACAAAATATTTGGAGATCTAGTCTCTCTAAATCCAGAACTCTGACCAGAACTACTGAAACTTTCAATTTTCAACGTTTTGCGGACTTTGTCAAACTTCACTTAATATGAGTCTTTTCTATGGAATCTATGGAAAAATTTTACAACAAAAACTTATAGACCATGTTATTTTAGATCCAGAACTCTTACCAGAACTACTGGAACTTTCAATTTTCACCTTTTTGAGGACTGTCAAAGTTTACTTAATATGACTGTTTCTATGGACTTTGTGCCAAAATTTTATACCAAAAACTTGGATCTCGTCATTCTAGATCCAAAACTGTGATCAGAACTACTGGAACTCCCAATTTTCACCTTATTGCGGACTGTCAAAATTTACTTAATATGACTTTATGGCAAAATTGTATGGCAAAAACTTATAGATCTCGTCATTTTAGATCCAGAACTCTGATCAGAAATACTGGAACTTTCAATTTTGTCCTTATTGCGGACTGTCAAAATTTACTTAATATGACTTTTTTCTATGGACTTTAAGGCAAAATTTTTAACAAAAACTTATAGATCTCATCATTCTACATCCAGAAATCTGATCAGAACTACTGGAACTTTCAATTTTCATCTTATTGCGGACTATCAAAATTTACTTAATATGACTTTTTTCTATGGAGTTTATGGCAAAATTTTATAACAAAAACTTATAGATCTCGTCATTTTAGATGCAGAACTCTGATTAGAACTACTGGAACTTTTAATTTTCACCTTATTGCGGACTATCACAATTTACTTAATATGACTTTTTTCTATGGACTTTATGGCAAAATTTTATAACAAAAACTTATAGATCTCGTCATTTTAGATCCAGAACTCTGATCAGAAATACTGAAACTTTCGATTTTCACCCTTTTGCGGTCTTTATCAAACTTCACTTAATATAACTTTTTCTCTGAACTTTATGAAAAAATTTTATAACAAAAACTTATATATCTCGTCATTTTAGATCCAGAACTCTGATCAGAAATCCTGGAGATTTCAATTTTCAACGTTTCGCGGACCTTCTTCAACTTTTGTTTAATATAACTTTTTCAATAGACTTTATCGATAAATTTTATAAGAAAAAGTTGTAGATTTCGACTCTCTAAATCCAGAACTCTGATCAGAACTACTGGAACTTTAAATTTTCAACGTTTTGCGGAGTTTGTCAAACTTTTGCTTAATATAACTCTGTTTCTATTAACTTTATGGAAATATTTTATAACAAAAAGTTGTAGATCTCGACATTTTGGATATATAACTCTGATCAGAACTACTGGAACTTTCAGTTGTCAACTTTTTGCAGACTTTGTCAAACTTTTGTTTAATATAACTTTGTTTCTATTAACTTTATGGAAATATTTTATAAAACAAGTTGTAGATCACGACATTTTAGATCCAGAACTCTTATTGGAACTACTGGAACCTTCAGTTTTGAATTTCTTGCGGACTTTGTCTAACTTTGCTTAAGATAGCTTTTTTGCTATGGACTTTATGGGAAAATGTTATAACAAAAAGTTGTAGATCTTTTAGTTCTAGATCCAGAACTCTGATCAGAACTACTAGAACTTTCAATTTTAGTTCTTTTTAGGACATCGTCAGATTTTTGCAAAATTTAAAGGGCATGTAATTTTTTTACTTTTGATTTTAGAGGAAAATTTTATTGGAATCATTTGCGTGTCTTGTGGTTTTAGGTCTAGAACTCCCACTAGAACTAATGAGACTTTCAGTTTTTTACTTTTTGAGTGGTAGGAATTCAGGTTTTGCTAATTTTTGTTGTTTTTAACTTCAGAATTATCTCATAAAATGTAAAGTATTCCTCATTGCATGTACCGCTACGGGTAACTTATTTCAGAACTATTATATTTGGATGTTGGGGTTGCGGTGCGAAGCTAGCACCACAACTTTTAAACTCATTTTTTTATAGTAAATGCCGGAACGTTTTTTAAAAACTATAAAGTACTTCTCGTCTAAGTTAAAATATGACAGAACTATTGAGTACTATCATCGGGGTGCTAACTTCAGAGACATGTCTACAGCTAACTTTTCTGGTTTGAAAGCGTTCTTTAAAATTTTTAATTGTACGCGCATAAGAAAATTTACATTATTTTAATTGTGTTGACTTTCTGTGTATTCTTATTATCGAACCTTAGGCCCCTCACATTAGTGTGGGTGGGTCGGGATCAATAATATGGACAGTAATCAACGTTTTTACCCAAATTTCGGGAACTCCAGCAAGAAGGAAAATACAAAACCACCTAAAGAAATGTACGCCAATAATAGGGAGGTATACGAAGAAGAGCTAGATGTAGACGGGAAAAAATGAAGAAATACCAAGAAATTAACAGACTCACTGAAGAACTTCAACACCTTAAATACCAGAAAAGGATTAGCGAAGGAGGAACATGGGAAAAACTCAGTGAGAAATCAGAACAAACACAGTGCAGGAAGTCCAGAAAAAGGAAGAAGGCAAAACCGAAAATAAAAGCTACCAAAGAGGAAACAAAAGAATCCCCCAGACCAGCAATGGAGGAACGAGTCCACCACTCCACCAAAGAGTCCACCACATATCAAGAGGAAGAAAAAGAAGAACAGAATTCTTCTGAAAGTACCACTAAATAAATCAAACAGAACCCCCAACAGCTGACAAGGGTACTCAAAAGTTGAATGACAGAACTAATTACCCAACACTTATAGTGCTGTCAAACAAAAACAATTACCTGAAGGTTAAAGAAGTTGCGGAAGAGCTTCGCATCAACTTCCGCCAGGTGATTAACGCAAAGGATGGCATGGGAATATTCACAGACAATAATGCACGTAGAGAGAGAGAGAGAGAGAAAGAGAGAAAGAGAGAGAGAGAGAGAGAGAAACAAATAAGAACTGTAATAAGAGGCTTACCGGTATCAATCCCTCTAGATAAAATAGAAGAAAACCTCCTTATGCAGGGGTTCCAATTCAACAAAATCACCAGGATGAAGAAGAGGAAAGAAGAAATACCACTTATACTGGTAATTAGTGACAAAACGGTAGAAGGTCCCAAAATAGACGAGATTAAACAAATCCTACACATAGTAGTCTCCACGGAGAAAACAAGAAAACCGATGGGACCAGGCCAATGCTTTCGGTGCCAAGTATTCGGGCATGTAGCATACAGATGCATGGCTCAATACAAATGTATGCTATGTGCAGGAGCACACCCAACAACCGATTGTGAGAATCCAACGGAGGTAAAGACCAAATGCGCAAATTGTGGAGTAGAACACCCAGCTTGCTCCAGAACATGCCCAAGTAATCCAGCAAACCCACAAAACATGCACTCCAAAAAGAACTCAAAGGCCAAATACACCACCAGAAGGGAAGGAGTAACATACGCTTCAATAACAAAGAAAAAGCTAGCCGAAGAAGATGAAGAACTTCAAAAAAGATTGGAGGTTATAATAGAAAAGATCCTGGTAAGGTTATTACCAGGACTCATCGAAAAGTTCCTTCTGAAGCAAGCAACGGGAGCGCCAGAAGTCGCGCCTCCAAACAAAGCCACCCTCCTCTCCTTTTAAGTGGAGGGTGTTAGCTAAAATCACTTGTATAGGACCATGCCGGTCCTCATCAAGGAAAAACAGGAAGTAAAAAAAGATCATTGGATGAGAACTCATGGACCAACACCATGGCCAACACGTTCACCGGACTTAAATCCGCTGGATTTCTTTTTGTTCAAGAATGGTATCTTATACTTGAGAGCGTTCTCGCCCCTTCCTATCTATGTGGATAGGGAGGGTGTTTTGGCTATAGGCCTTTGTCTGTGAGGACATGTTCCTCGCCATTTTTTTAATTTTGGGATTTTGGTGAGTAGCCAAACGGGCTATTAGATATCTGATAATGTCGGGTTGCGCCGGTGATACATGTGTGCCTATGAGATATTTGTCTTTGCTTTGATGCTACCTTTGGTTCACCTTCTTCTCCATAGACCAGTTTTGGGATGAGGATCGAATGCGTCACTTGATGTTTTATTTTTAGATTTAGCTTGCTTTGGAGTCGTATCAAGCTCCTAATTTTTTGGAGTGTTGCTTTCGTGATGTTTGCTTTTTTGCTCGTATGACTTTTGTAGTCTTGTTAGGTGTCTAAAACCACACCCGGGTTTTGATTTTGAAACTTTTACCCAAAGCTTCAATTACTTTTCTTTGGATTTATTTTTCCTTTGTGGTGAAAATTTCATAAATTGCTTCTTTCCCGCGTTTATTTTCAATTTCCATGTCTGGAAAAAAGTGCTAATTTCTTTAGTGCTGTTGTGGCGTTCTTTACCGTACTTTTCATCGTTCTCCCCCGGCTAGTGCCGCTGTGTCATCTGAGAATTGGAGTACGGCCGAGTTTGGGACTTCTGTCCCGCACAAATAGATTGAAAAGCACCGGGGATAGTGGTGAGCCTTGTGGCAGGCCCTTTATTTCTTCAAGTTCTGTTGGTTAAAAAATCTTGCACTATCTGGGTTATGTTCAGCGGAATTCCTGCAGACCTCATTTTCATGATTATTCCTTTCCTCCACGCCTTATCGTATGCTTTTTTGAGGTCAAGAAGGCTGCGATCGTGTGGAAGAAGAGTGATTTGGCGCTCGAGATCATGGCGTCCGTGTTTGCTATTTGTTGTGGAGCCGAGAGGGTTGCCCTGAATCCAAACTGGGAAGTTGGAAGCATCATTTTGGATTCTAGGTACGCTTGTAGATGTTCGTTTAGGATGCTCTCCGTTGGTTTAGTCAATCCGTTTAATAAGTTAATCGGTCATCTATTTGATGCTTGGGTTAGGTCCCTTTCCTTTTTTGGTCTTGTGATTATTGGTGCCATGATGGGTAGTGGCCCAGGTTGAAAATGGTATTTAAAATGTTTGTTATTTCAATTGTTGGTTGTTCCGGGAGGTTCCTTATGGCTTGGTTGGTGATCGCATCTGCTCCCGATGCCTTTCTGGGGTTCAGTCTTTGACTTCTTGGGGATCCACCCTTATTGGTTCATGTATTGTTAACTTTTCCGTTTCTACCCATATTCTATGTGCTTCGGTCTCTAGGACTTTGGACGTGGTTAAATTGTTGTAGAATTGGGTTTCGAAATGGTCCACCAAGGCCTCTGCTTTGTCTTGCTTTGTCTTGTCTGAATTGGGACGTTTGGTTCCTTGTCTCTTCTTATGAATTTAATGAAACGCCATACCTTGTGACTACCTTCATCTGCTGCTCCTTTTATCGCTGATTGCCATCTGTTTCTTTTGCTTTTTTAAGAATGTCAACAACTTTTTTTTTCAGATCTTTGTATTTTTTCTTATCTTTCTCCGACCTGCTTTTTGTCCACTCTTTTTTGGCCTTAATCTTTTTTGCTCTGGTATTAAGGCCCATTTGTTTTGGGTGTTGTTTTTCATACAAAGTTTGCTTTCTTCTATAGCATTTGTCATGGTTTTGGTGAGTCGATTGGCCGCTGTTTCGATATCTTTACTTGTCTTAAGAGGATGTTTCGAATTTATCCATTTTATATTGGAGTTTCGGCCAGTGCATCTTGCTTTTTGGATTTGTGCCCCGGTGATTGTTTGGGAAAAAGGTCTTCAAGGATGACTGGAAAGTAATCCGAACATAATTCGTGATGAGTTTCTATTTTCATTTGCTTATTGAACTTGTGTACTAAGAATATGTCAGTAACGTCCACCTTCCTGGGGCTGTCGTTGCGTCTTCTGGGCGCAAAATGTTGGTCCTGCCACTTGTTAAGAAGAATTCAGATACAATTTTTGCCGCTTTTATTCCGAATAGGGCTTTCCCAAGAGGAGTGTTTGGAATTCATGTCTCCTCCTATGATTGTGGGACCACTCTTTATGAGTTCTCTCAGATCTACCTTTTCCAGTGACTTGCTGGGGGGGTTGTATGCCGAGAATACTGTCAAGACTTTGTTGTTAAGGAACACTTGTGCCCTTACGACTTCTATTGACCTTATGCACTGGATGGTTGGTAGTTTTCTGCAGCATATGCTATTGCTACTCCTCCTCCTGGAGCCCCATTTCTGTCTTTCGTTATCGTTCTGTATCCTGATATGTGAAGGGCTTTGTGTGGGTCTCGGTGAGGAATGGTATGCCGATTTCTTTGGAACGGAGGAAGGCTTCTAGCTCGTTTTTCTTTTGTTTGTTTCCGTTTGCATTCCAGGTCAAAAACTTGCAGTTTATCATGGAGCTTGGATTTGACGGATAAAGTTTCATCAAAATATTTGTTATTTTTTCCTCTATGCTGCTATCCTCGTTTTTGGACGGCGTGGCTGTGGATTTTTTTACGCTGCCTGTGTATGAGATATTGGGTTTAACTTTCGCTTTTTTTATCTTCTCAGCCTTGATCTGGATTGGGTTTTTTGGGCGCGATCTTTGTCTTTGGAACAGAGGAAGGCTTCTAGCTCGTTTTTCTTTTGTTTGATTCCGTTTTCATTCCAGGTCAAAACTTACAGTTTATCATGGAGCTAGGATTTGACGGATAATATTAGGTAAAAGTTTCATCAAAACATTTGTTATTTTTTCCTCTATGTTGATTTCCTCGTTTTTGGATTTTTTGACTTTATCTGCGTATGAGATATTAGGTTTAACTTCCCTTTTTTTTTATCTTGTCGGCCTTGATTTGGATTGGGTTTTTTGGGCACGATCTTGTGCAAGCTGTGTGGGCCCCGCCACAATTACTGCATTTGGCTGGCGTGTTCTTTGGTTTAGGGCATTCGGACGATGGGTTGTCCCCCGCGCACTTAATACATTTGTAGGGGGCTGTGCACTTATATGACACATGCCCGTAAACTTGGCAACGAAAGCATTGGGTTAAAGTAGTTGGTCGTCTTTTGGTTCTGTCGACACTTTTAGGTTCACAACTTAAGTGATATCAAAGATTTCTTTGCCTTTCGGTGTTTTTTCGGTGTTTATCAGCATTAGGGGAAACTGTCTTGTTCTGTTTCCTAGTATTTTGATTGATTTTACTTTAAACCCTCTGCCTACCAGATCTTCTTCAATTACTTCGGTTTGTATGCTTTCTGGAATCCCTCTGATAACGACTTTTAGTTCTTTTTCCTCTGGTAGTTGGAAAGAGTGGTAAGCGATCTTCTGGCTTATAGTCTTATAGTCCTATAATCGTCTTGTTTCAGGAAAGTGCTTAATGCCCTCTGCATTGTTTATCGATCTTATTATTTTAGCATTGTTTAGCTCCGCCGTCTCTTGAATGAATTGGAACTTTGCTTTATTCCGGAGAACTATTGGCGGTGGTTCCCTGGTGCGTTTCACTTTGGTTTCGCTTTCATTTTCTTCTTTTTGACTTTGAGAGTTTGAGGAAACTTGAGTGGCGGGAACTTTTCGGTGGGCTTCTTCGGAGGTTCTTCTTGCGATTTGTACTCTTCTTCGGGGATTACTATTTTTTCGGTGTTATTGTCTGATTCATTTTCTTCTGTAGTTGCCTTCTTTCTTTTCTTAGTCTGTTTGTCTTGAAAGTACTCGTCGTTGTCAGCGCTTCCTGTTCCTCAAGAAGTCTCAGAATTCCATTCTCCGCATTCTTGATGTAACCTATGTAGGCTTCTATTTCATTTTGTATTAGAATTAGTTTGGATTCTAATTCGCTTGCTGGATCTGCGTTGGTTATTTGGTTATCCCATCGAAAATGGTCCACACTGTACAATGTTGGTAACTTCAGTTTGCTTAAACCCCAGTATATTTACTTGGTAGCACTTGTATTTGCTAATAGTTATGTCACAATAATTAAATTTTAGTTTTATGTCACTAAAGTTTAAGCCAACTGTATACAACGGTCCCCAAGGTATCCTCAGTCTAAAACAAAATCTGGGATAGATTCTACGTTAGGTAGGTCTGCTCCACTGTTCACGTCAATTAAAATATGTGTGCCAACTTCAAACATAGGCGTATGAGCCTTGAAGGTGCACGGCGTTCAGGCAAGCCAAAAACACCTTCGGAGGAAATTATTCAAAATGTCCTTAAATTACAACGAGTTAGGCTGATCTAGCTAAAATTGTTGTAAAAGACTCCTCATAACATAAAATCGTGATTATAAAAACTGATACAGTTTCGCGCGTTTCAATGTTATAAATATTTAAATTAAAAGGACAATGTAAAAGATTTTAAGAATTCGTGGAGTGCGGGCTTAATTAAATTAGACAAACTACAAATAATGTATTTAGTTAAAATAAGTTAAGTTAATTGGATATATCAAATGAGATGCCACCATTTTAAATATGAACATGTTGCAAATTTCAAGCATAGAGTAATCGTAAAGCGCAAGAATGAAATAGAAAATAAGTTACGCTTAGGATACTTCGCCTTCAACTGCGAAGCGATAGAGATACTTCGCTTTCAACCGCGAAGCGGCACTCTGCAATTGCTAAGCCGGCACAGTCCCAATCCGACTGCGAAGCCGTAGACATCGGGTCGCGCGCTCATGATGGGGCTCGCTTAATAAATCAACCTTTGATTTAAAATACATAACCAAGCCGACAAACCTAGTTTTCGCTTGGAAGTTGTTCAACATTTCCGACATGGTCGACGAAACTTAGTTGCTCGGGCAGCGGGAATCGTCGCCACGATCCTTCAGTTTAACCTTTGCTTGGGCTATAAGGTAACTGAAGAATCCTGAAAATCACCGTCATACAACGTGCGAGGCCCGTCTTATTCCGGCGTCGCAGTTGTGTATTATGATATTATTGACAACTTATCCAAATCCCTTGGACGTATTTACTTATTGTTCTAAATTAACTTTATACTTTATTTATAAAAGATGGTAGCCATGTACTTTTCCACATAGATATAAGTATTTTGAAATAATGTTTATGAAATTAAATTAAAATTTCTTCTTTAATTGCAGTTGTAATGAATTACTTTGTATACCAAAGCTAACTAAATTTACTTAAATGTTGTTGGATGTTCGCTCACCGGGCAATGTTAACATCAGGTAATTAATACATGTAAAATGTTCTTTATTTAATGTTCAAATTCTTGCTTTCTTCTAAACGATTCTTCTCCTCCTAATTTCTTCTTATTATTTGTAATAAGATTCAATTTTATTTTAATTAAAATCTTCTTTTACTTAATCGAACTTGTTTCAGGTTCCGATCTCTTGCTAATATCAACTTGGATCAATTTAATTTTAATTAAACATGAGAAGCATGACATACTCTTTCGATGGTCAAAATGCTACTGAAGATTAGTGAGGATTCAACCAGAATGTAGGCCGGAACTGTTGAATCAGCTATATTTGAAACATTTCCCAATCTTAAATATAGGATTGATTTGAATTTTGAAAACATATTCTTGCTTCAAATTATTGCCAGAATTTTTCTGCAAAGCCTCATTAAATAATTTTACACTTTTTAAATTCTTTGGTGCCAATTGGTAACAGACTCCAAAATGATTTCTGTCCATACTGAATTGTTTTAATATTTATAACATTTTATGGAAAATTTCAGTCAAATAAATGAAAAACATCCCCATAATTTTCTACAGCTTCTGGTTATATATATATATATATATATATATATATATATATATATATATAT
>JAHWXV010311195.1:0-10081 GCA_024586415.1 Phrixothrix hirtus
TTTATATTTCATATTTATTAATCAATTTTACTTATTCTATAAATATATAAATGACGTGTTATCAATTTATAACTTGTTAATTATTTACATGTACCTTAAATTTAGATAAATAAATTTAGAATATGATCATGTAAATAATAATAATTGGGAACACGTGACACTTTGTGTTTTGTAGTCACGGTCGTTTTTTGTTTTTGACAAATTATTATCAATAGTCCGTTTTCTGTATTTATCTGTCAAGTGACATTTGGAATGTTGCATTTTTTATTATGTAGAGCAGAGAGTAAGTAGAAGTATTGTAGAAAATTTTTATGAACTACCGAACTAATTTAGTATAACACATTCGATTAATAGGAGCATCCTCATTTTTGCTTCAAGCTAGTATTTTAATATTGTGCTAATAAAAACCATATTAGTGAAGGTAACACTATAACGATAGATGCATATATACTTCTGAAGACAACTATGTAAGTACATCTTATTTCAAAAGAGCTTTTGTACTAACTGTAAGTGCTACCCTACGGTAAAATGAAGCGCTTATAATTGTTTGAAACTTCTTCACATTGAAATAAAACAGTAAAACATGGCTATTGTTGAAAATAACGTAAGGTTTATTTACACTCGCTTAAACTACAAACAACAGTTTTAGTACGATTTGCATTCACAAGTACAAAGTCCTGTAAGCGGAAACTAAACGTTATAAAGTACTCAGTGCTTTTTTGTAGAAAACCATTGCACGCTTCAGTTACATTAAGAGTATACAACTCACATTAGCCAGGTACTTAAATGGTGTAATTATTTTACTACTGTTTGTAGATTTTAGTAGCTGTAATTAACAAGGAAATCTAAAAAAACATGCAACGGCTAATATAAAAAGTAGAGAACCTTTGTATTCATTATAATTACCTGTTCACTAAGAAACGGGCTGAATTATTACGGCAGGGCAAGCTTTCATCTATTTTTTTTATTTGTGATGTTAAGTAGGATTGCAAATTGAAATACCTTTGTAATGAATTTATTCGAACTATTTTAAATAAGCTGCTTAACTAAACTAAACTAAAGTTGGCTTTGATATATCATACAAATTTAAAACAACTAAATTAATAAATGCTTACTAATGATCTTACGAAGGGCTTTGTTATACTGACATAACTAGAATTTTATTAAGAATCTACAAATACATGTATAAGTATTATGTTCTTTTATAAGTTTATAAATAACGCAATGATTATAAATTACCATCTAATTTAGACTGAACATAGATTTATATTATGGAAATGTAAACGGAGTGGTTCTATCACGTACAGCTTCAGAGAAAGACACAAACATTTACATTCACGTTCAGGGACAATTCCGACGAAGTCAATCTTTATGTAATCATCTATGTTCTCAAGTGCATACATAAACATATTTCGAAATTTGTCTGCGATTAACTTAAACATAATCATGAAATAAAGGAAGAACAAAAGACAATAGAACACAGAAGAGCCTTCAAAAATCCAACATAGTTTTGCAATTGGTTGCTATACATCTTCCTTTTTCGTTGAATTATTATAAAAATGTTCTCTTGAATCACAGATAAATTTAAATTAATTGATTTTGCTTCGTCTATTTTAAACAAAGACAATTAGGTCGGCCTTGCAAATTTGTATTATCCCGAAGACGAACGGTGGACTAAATGGAACTTAAGGTAGTTAATATTATCGAACGTATTGCTCAACGACGTACTTAACAAACAAATATTCTTTCAAAGAAATCTAACGGACTTCATCCCATGTGCGCATCAACACTGCGATGGTGTAAACATAGAAAAACAATAAACAAATTTTGTCTGAAACGCTGCATGCTGGAACCGCTCATCTTATAATTCGATAATATAAACCTATATTAACAGTTTTCCAACTTTAAAGAAGTTGTTTTCTGAAATGTAATGGCAGCCGCAATGTAAGACTATTCGTATATAAACACGTTTAGAGTACCATACTATAAACTGTATCTGAAAACCAAATACATACTTCTATAAAAATGTAAAATTCGTTGTTTTGCTCTATACTATACTATACAAAGTGAAGCGCGTTACATACACCTGCTGAATATAGCATGTCCGTATAGGATAGTCTTGGAAAGCTACTATTGCAAAAGTATCGATCAATGAAGCTATATTAAGTGCTCTCCGATTTTGATACTGTTGAAATATGTTGTGTACAACTAAAATCTAAGAGGTCTGTATATTTTGTACATACACATGTTCCTTTGTAACATTTTATTTAATTGATAATGATCTAAAAATCTTTTAACTACTTCTAATGGATATATAATATATTGAATGAATATCTTTAAAATAATCTATAGCGTAGTATTTCTAAGACAATTTAAAATAAACAATTTTACTTGATTTCAGTATAATATTTAGTGTTAAAATTCAAACTGTAAAAGTACCCGTATAACACTGAAATCCCGATTTTAAAATATAAAATCAATGTTATAATTTTATTATTAATTTAATTAGAAATACAATATAAAACTTTAACAAATCTTGGAGTGAGGGAAACATTGAATAACTAGAATAATTAATTATAGATATAAATATTTGTAAACGTAGGAGTTTATCTAATTAAAAATTAGATAAATTACTAATAATATATGTAGTTAAAATAAGTTAAGATAATTGTATATAAAACATGAGATACCGCCATTTTAAATATGTAAACGTTGTAAATATCAGGTACCGAGTGACTGTAAAGCGCAGGATTTAAATAGAAAACAAAGTACGTGAGTGGAATAAAGATACCGAGTATCAGAATAGTATAAAAGGAGCGACGAAAGTACGCTAAGGAAACTTCACTTTCAATAGTGGAGCAAGCCGCATCAATATACGGACTTCGCTTTTGACTGCACCGATGCACGAGAACTTCGCGTTAAAACGCGAAGCGAGCTAACACTCTGGTGTCAATCTCGAACCGATTCACTTCACTTTTGATCGCGTTCCAGGTCCAATCGCACTACAATAGACCTGAAGTACGCTCTTTTATCAGGGCCCGCTTGTACAATCAACCTTTATATTAAAACACACGATTGAACCGGCGAATTTAGTTTACGCCTGGAAGTAGTAAACCCTTTTTGCCGTCGCTGACGAAATCTAAGTGCCTTGACAGTAGAGCTCATCACCTAGGCCTAAACACGATTCTTCAGTGAAGCAGTTGAAAAGAGTAACAGCCAAGCTGAAGGTTCGTAGAACTAGTAATCACTACCACTAGGTTTTCTGCCTTGTTCTGACACCACAGTTGCCCCGTGGGACTTGCTGCACGAACCTAACGGACACGTAGGGGATGCTTGCAAACGCTTCTGCCAGTTGCGAGTGTGATAGGAAGTTGAGTGGCAAGACATCTAGACCACAAAAGATTGGCAGTATCAGGAGACATAAATTCTTCTAGGTCGACTATTCCCGTTTTATGTATCTTCGTCGAGAGCGTTGATTCTCGACAACTTCCAAGTGCATCCTAGAATTCACTAAAGACTTGCATAAACTAATCATTGTTGATTGAAACCCTTTTACGAGAAGCGCTGTTCAATTAATCACATTAACGAGAATTTAAGTATGTCAACCGTCCGCCATTAAAAATTAATGCTAGCCGGAATGAACCGTTCACTACGAATAATGATTGTTGCCGCCATTGCTTGTGCTTTATTAATAGCTAATTGCCGTTGTATGATTGCTTCGTTGTGTACGTATTAATTGCAGTATTTCAGAGCATGTATTTAGTTTATTTGTAACCGTCGATTTTAATTTAGTGTTAGAGAACGCTTAGTTAATTACTGTAAATATTCCATCACAGTTTTGTATATATTTATTCTGAACTTTTCATATTCGTTTTGTAAATAACCGTTTATTTGTTTTTATTTATAATACATAACTTGTGATGGTTTTACTGACTTATTATTTAATAACCAGTTTAGCTAGGTATAAATGATCCAGCCCGCCGTTAATGAGAATTCCCGTAAATGAAGAAACCAGGCCCACCCGGCTGTAGACTATCTGATCTAAATATAAATAATTTTCTTCCTTGACACCAATAGAGAAAAAAAACGTCATAAAACAAAATTACAAAATTGCCTGGATACACAAATGGATTTAATGGAATTCGATTGGAGTCCATTCCTGTAGTTCGCAAATCAGCAATGGGTTTGGAGAGTATGCGACAGTCTGTTCTGAACTCTCAATAAGCATGTGTCTCTCTAAATTAATTGAATTATTGCGTATTTCCTTTTTCTATAATGCCGGAAGCTGGCATGTCTCCAGTCAGACTGATTCTTTTGTTAAAAATCTCTTTAGACAATTATGGGTCAAAACTTTTCCTTTAATCATTGTTTTTAAGAATCAGCGGCTCTAAAGGGTTTGGCTGGCAGTGTAAATAGCGAACTGGTGAATTAAATTAAAATAATTTACTATACAGCAAGCTGCAAAAATATTGAGATAGCGTTTTGCAGGTTGCTAAATATTATCGAAGGTCGCCGAGTGTTATAAATTTTACAGCTGATTTCTTGGCTAGACCAAACTACTGCAACAAAGTTCTCTTGTCGATTCAATTTCTACGTTACTAAGTTTAACTACAAATCCTGTAAATGATATTTTAATTTTGCAGTACCGTCACAGCAGCAACAACCCGTGTGTCCACTACCATTTTTTTTACAGTAAAATGAGAAATCACTTGATAAATAACCACACGGAATCGATAACGGTATTCAAATCGCACCCTTGAATTGTTAGCCTACTAGGTTATCTTATGTCACAACTGGAAACATGCAAAACATCTATCAATAAGTATTTATGAGAAAGAATGTTTTTGGTGATAAACAAAATGTGAATGATTCCTATGCTGCTCAAACAATCAAACATTTTGTCGCTTACCTTAAAATCTTGTACCACTCGTAATCGTTCACGAATTTACTTTGTAATGGGTGAGGTTAAAGTACTCCTTAAAAGAACCGAACAACGTAATAATTGTGGTTTTTTAATGCCTAACACCTAAAACGTACGTGTCCGTTTCCTTAACACAGAAATTTAGGATTTGGGTTTCTGAAGACGTTCCCGCATTAACTGTTTAAGTTAAATTCACCAATTATGGCATCGTTATAAAAACACTTTGTGCTCTTTAAAATGATGTGTCGCTAGACCCCACCGCCCATTTATAATATTTCAGGGGTGTTCACCCCCGCTAAGGAGTTGCAGTGGTAGATTGGGGAATATGCTTAAAATGTGTCCCCTCAAAAATAAATTCGACGAGTCCGAGCATTTTTCTAGACAATTGCCTAACCAGCCTCTAAGCGAGGAGCAAGCTTTTCGTTGGATCATCTCGTATACAAAGGACGCGTTTTATAAAATACATATATTATAATATTATATCTATAAAGTGTAAGTACATAATTTAATGAAAACTCATTTAAAATACCATCATGTTTTATAACAGAGCTTGCTTTTTCATTGCGTTTTAATTATTTCTATCAAATTAATTACAATAATTTAATATCTGCTATGTAATATAATAATATTAAGTACACTCATAAAATGGATCGCAATAGTCCAACAATTCATAACTCAGTTGAAGCACGCAACAACGTTAATTTAAACTAAACATTACCTTTGATATCGACACCCGCTGAAAATAGCTATCACCAGCTAGGATGCATGTATCGACTATCAAACTGCGAAAAACACCAAGACCGTTTCTTGTGGCATTACACCCATCAATTATTCGATTTCTCAAATGTTCTTCATTTTACACTTTGGTAGTCTACACTACTGTCCTTAAATGGCCCACTACGAGAAAAATCAAGGGATTTAATTTTCGAGATCGGTCAGCGCATAAATGAGGTTCACCTTGACCAATCCAGCGATCTCCATATGTTGCGTTTAAAAATTCATGAGCAACCACACTAAAATATGCTGGCGCATCATTACGCATAAACCACATTACGTTTATCGTTGCCAGTTGTAGATCCTCTAGAAACCCAGGTAGTAATTTTTCCAAAGAATTTTGATATACCTCACCGGTAAATCTTCCTGGTAGAAGTACCAGTTCAATTAGCCAGTCATTCACAATTACAATCCAATTGTATAATGATAATTGATGTTTAGTATTTTGTTTTTCAAAAAACCTTTATGACCCTGTATGTTCGAAACAAAATGTCTTTCTAAAAATCATCCAAGGACAAAAAATATAAAATTATCAAGAAATAACCTCCAGAATTTTTATCACACGTTTAGTACGCATTCTGTATATTTTATGCATAGTGATGCCCTTCCAGCTCAGTATATTGAGTACTATTTTTGTCTAAAAAGGTGATGTATGCTGTTCATGTTTAAAAACGGTTTATGGAATTTGTTCAGTAATTTTGCGTGCCTCAAAAAGCTTTGTCACGAAATACTTGAATTGCAAAATATTTACATAATTTATTAGCGCATTGTAAAATAACAATCGATAATGTGGTTAAATCCTAGTAGGCATGGCAAAATTACCATAGAACTTGAAGCCGTGAGGACAAAGGAAACTGTCAAAAAGCGAATCCTCAGCAATTAAAAGAAATAAACGTTCATATTCTAAAACTTAATTGAATTTTAGGAGCCTAATCCGTGTTACAAATTTTTAAAATCTAAATTAGCAGTTGTAAAAATTATACCTATTTTAAAATAAATTTTTAAACTAACTTTAAGAGTGTATTTACATACTACAATATGTATCTGGTCGAAATGCGAGTGAAAATTTTCAAAGTGAGATAATTAATTACATATAAGTAATATGTAGGTATGGTGTTTTATCAGGCAGCCTAAATGACTTATGGGTTATTATACTAGATAAACAGCTAAAAAGCAAAATATATACTTTTTGACTGATTTTTTTCCTCTTTAATGTTTTCTCTTTTACTAGAGTAATATTTTCTGGAGCTGTTAAAATCAATTTCACCTGTTTTTTTTTAGTTTTTTAAACTAGCTGTGATCAAGAGATCTGGTCTAATTGAATTGAGTAATTTCCCTGGAGTAACTTCATTGAACTTCTTACTTCAACACCTTTGCCTTTCCAGTGGGACTAGTTGGACGTAAACAATATGATGTTGAAGTATAGTTTGATGTATTTTGTTGAAAACGATCCTTAGGATCTAAAATTGTCAATTTTTAGACCTGCGCTTGATCTTTTGAAGAAATTTCACACTCGTTCGAAGATTTTGTCACAAGACCAAATCGAAATAACGCATGTTGAATAATCTCCAGTGTTTAACCACAGCCGGCAAAGCTACAGTGGAGCGAGGTGTAGTTTTTCGGTACTGCGAAGCTAAACACTGTTGGAAAAATAACTATAAACCGGTAAATATGGGCGCCACTGTTTTTAAGACCACTGTAGACAGGTGACGTTCGAAGAACACGCTGTATGTCTCGATAGCAAGCACCTTGCCTTTTTAAGCGGAAAACAGACGCTAATGGTACAGCAGTACCGTGATTCAAAACTGAAAGATAATGTTCTTATGCTCAAGATGCTCATTTACTTTAGGTCACTCTGTATAGGAAAGTTAATGAAATAATGCTTTATAAGAGTTCAACTACTAGTTACGTTATATAAACAATTAAAAGTGTGCTGTGCATTAAATAAAGTAACAGAGGGCTGGTTCCATAACTGACCACCCTGTATATAATTTACTGAATCAATTGAACTTTAGATTTTTTGAATAAGAAGTGTTCCTTTCATTTAGAAATAAATAATTTAGGACCTGTTATCGTCAATAAACTCATAAGACACCAATTCACTTTCTTCACGCGCACAGTAAAACTAAATAATACTCTAGGTTATTGATTATATAATAATTAGAATTTCGGACACAAGAACATCTTTATATCAAAATTAATTGGCATAAAATACACAATTAAATACATGTAGAAATTCAGTCAACACATAAGAAAATACGAATTAAGGCCACTTACAATCTAAAACAACATAAAAATTAGCTTAACGAACACTAGGCCCATTCTGATTTATGTACGGAACACCAGATGATTATTAGGTCTGGTTCATTTGATTAACAGTATATTTTCGGAGATGGGCCCTAAAATTCGTTAACGACATAGCATATAAACAAAGATCAAATGGTACCCAGGCAATCTGGAATACTAATTACTCATACTAAACTAACAACGTAATGATGGCAATTTGTATTATACACAAAAAAATAGTTTACTAAATTAAATTGTTCATTTACAGCGACGGTTAAGTATTTTTAGACTATAATTTATTTATGTCCTAGGTAATTATGTAGAACGAACTGTACGTCTTTTAGCTAACTTATACGTTACTCTTGCACAAAATAAAAGGACAGCGGAGAGAGCTCGTAACTCAGTAATGACGGGTTAAACAAAGGTAGTCCCTCTGTATTAAATTCGGAGGTGGACAGCGGAGAATAAAGAAATTGTGAAACACTTACAGGTAACGAACGGTCTCTATTTAGCGAATGCTTCAACTAACTGACTTCTAGGAATAGGAATCCCAGTTGGGTATGACGATACATAACGGAATTGGTCACGTTTTTACTGAAAAGAAGATCCCAATTTAATTGGATATTACTGCTTGCGGACAATGCCAGGCAGGTACTCAATACTTCAACAAACGCCCATAATAAATTCCTAAAAAGAAAGAAAGCACCACCAAACCAGCACATAATTCTCTTTTTAACATTGTTTACTCAGGTCGTTGTACTCAACTGCTGATCAACTTAAAACTACTGCCTCCTCTCCTCCCCTTGATAAAATCAAGCGATGTTTTTGTAACTTTTTGAAATACGTTACTTTATTCACTGTTTCCTACTAGAAGCTGATATCACCGACGACGCAACTCCTGCCTGTTTCTCATTATTACAATTGCCCAGAAACCTATTGCATTTATTACGGCGTTCACGAAGTACACTATGTACTCTAACTATTGCTGGACTGGAATTTTTATGAGCATATTGTATACATCTTGACCTTCAAGAATGTATGTAATAACAAGTTGTATTATATTTTGCATACAAAGTGACGCAATTGTATTATGTTATTGAAATTGAATTTTATAAAAGGGCTGGGTTTTATAAATATTAATTTTGTATATACGAGGTACATTAAAATAGTTGGTTACAAAAGACAATATATCCTTTCAACAAAGATTAGATGGTATTTGAATGAAATCTAATTACTTTCTCTTACGTATATGAAATATAGTATAGAGAAAGTCATGTTTTCGGTCAAAATTTTCGATGTCCAGTTTTTAGCGAGAATACACGTTTTCAGACCCCTGAGTCCGAAAAACATGTTTTTAGAAATTGGTCTGTGTGTGTACGTGTGTTTGTGTGTGTGTTTGTACGTGTGCGTGTGTGGGTGTGTGTGTGCGTGTGTGTATGCGCGTGTGTGTGTGTATGTGTGTGTGTGTACATAGTTATCAAAGTATCTCGAAAACTAAACGTCGTATAAAAGTTAAATTCTATATATAAGTTTACACCCGCCTTAGCATTTTCCTGTAAGAATTTCGTTAACATCGAAGTGTCACTTTATTCTTGTGATATTTAGGTTTTTTGCAATTTTTCGGAAAACGGCTTTAATGATTTTTTTTTAAACTCGCCAGATTACTTGCGTCTGTAATGCTGCATTACGTGAACTAATTGGTTTCTCGGAGAAAATTTGCTGAAGTGAGTTATTGAGAAAAATCTCTAAAGTCAAGCAAGGTTTTGTCTGGCAAGTAACTTGGATGTGTAACCGTTCCAATAATTGTCCTTAAAATAAAAATAAATTAATATTTTAATGATTTTTGTGGATTATTTACGTACTTAATTACTTTTTATTTGAGTCTATAAATTATTTTTGCTTTAAATGAGGTCAAAATTTAATTATAAAATTCTTAGTACACGTGTAAAGGAAATTATGAATGGATTAATCATTTATCCTTTTTAATTAATTTTAAAGTTTACAATTTAGGTGTATAGGAAAGTCACTAACGTCGATAAATTCAAATTAAATTTAAAATGTGTAAGAGAAAGGCGTGTGTTGTCTCACACCAGATTTTTT
>JAHWXV010311206.1:0-13878 GCA_024586415.1 Phrixothrix hirtus
ACACACACACACACACACACACACACACACACACACACACACACACACACACACACACACACACACACACACACACACACACACACAAATACACACAAACACACACACACACACACAAACACAAACACAGACAAACACGCACACAGGTACACAATCACACACACACACACGTATGCACGCACGCACGCACACGCGCACGCACACCCACACACACACAGGTACACACTCACACACACATACACACACGCGCGCGCGCGCGCACGCGCGTGTACATATACACACGTACACACACACGCGCACTCACACACACGCGCACTCACACACACCCGACGCAGGCGCGCACGCCCCCACGCGCGCACGCCCCACGCGCGCACGCTCCCACGCACGCACACGCACAGACCAATGTCTAAAAACATGTTTTTCGAATGTAGAGGACCTGAAAACGTGTATTTCCGCCAAAAACTGGACATCGAAAATTTTGACGGAAAACGTGACTTTCTCTATACTATATTTCATATCGATGGCGTCACGGCGAAAAGGCGTAAGCGCCAAAAATGGAAATATTAGATTTTTATACCTATTTATAGTAGTTGGTGAGTCACATAACATAGTAAAATAACATTAAACTACAAAAAGTTAATGATCGAATAATTTGAGGTTTTCACTTTCTAAGCGACAATTTGTTTCGACTCAAAATACAACGCAGACGACAGTAAGTACCATGCTCCTGAAGTGATAGGTTGGGTTACGCCTAAGTGAGATATTTTTGTAATTTTTGCATAAAGTACGTATATAGCTTATGAATTAGCTTGCTTTCATCTTTATTGAAACTTTAAATATGGGTTTTTCATTTAAAAATAACTCTTATTAATAAAAATTCACTTAGTTTGCTTTTGTCGGTTACGCCTTTTTACACTATTTTATTTGATAGGCGTATACATCAATTTCCCATATAAAATGCATTGTAGTATTTGTTGACTTAAACGATAGTTGAAATTAAACTAATTTAATAATAAATGAATTCCTAAGTGAAAGCAATAAATGTATATTTTAAAAGCACTATTACGTGCAGCTAAAATAATTTTAATTTCCTTATTTTAATGTTTAAAAAGTGGTTTCTAATATGTCGCTTAAGTCCTTTACTTTTATTCTTTTCAGATGATGTCTCGGGGGCAAAAACTGATAGCATTAGCGTTAAATGCTTCCGCAGAGAATAATACTAATGAAAACAGCAATAATACTTACAATGATAATTTTAATTACCACAGCTCTAGCGATATCTTAAATAAAGCATTAGAACACGACCTTATTATAGAATCAGAATTTTGTCAACCTGAAACGCCATTTTGCAATAACATTGAAAATATTATGCCGACTGGCAGTACGGCCCTTAATATATGGGGTTTGTATGAAAATTGTAATTCAGTGTTAGTAGAAAATGATAATATACCAAAATCAAGGCAACCGGTTTCAGAAATATTTCCTCTATCAGATTCTGTCACAAACCGTTTATTCGATAATATCGATAATGCTGCGTACTGTGAAATTAGCCAAATTAACCAATATACACAAACCCTAGCCTGTAATACTAAACTAGTAAGTTACCCAGACAGTGATGATAATAACAGTGTAAGAAATGCGAGAAGTAATAACAGTATTGATGGAAACTCGATACCTTCACAGTATAACATCGTAAATTCTGAATTCGAAGTAACTGAAAATGTTGTCGATAAGACAGACGAACAAACAAAAGTTTCAAATTTTGAATTAATTTAAAACGGTAATGAATCGTCATCTTTAAATTGTTCGTTTGGTTCAATTTCTAGTAAAAGTTCTACTTTCAGAAGACGGAAATTACAAAGGAAAAAGGCGCAAGAAAACATTAAGTAAATTACAATGTAACAAGGTACGAAGACGCTCTGGAAAAAGTTATTGTAACTATAAAAACCAAAAAGTTGATAAAAAAACAGTACTTTGGAATCCGTGTCTCGATAAAAAGTGTATGAATCAATGCAATAGTTTTAAGGACGACGAGAGAAACAATCCTTTTATATCTTTTTGGAAGTTAAAAGATAATGTAGAGAAAAAGAATTTTATTAATGGCTGTGTGAACATTGTGCCCGTAAAAAGAAAAAGAACACTAGGTGAATCGGGCAGAACTCTTACATATCAGTTTTTTTTATGAAAGAGGGTGTGCAAAAGCGTGTATGCTTACAATTCTTTTTAAATACTTTAAATATTACTCAGAAATGATTTAAAGGGAAAAATTGAAGAAAATAGAGATAAAAGAGGAAAGCACAAACCAAAACATAAGTTAAGCCCTGAACAAATGCAGGAATTTAGAAACTTTATTGAGAGCAATCCAGCGGTCCCCTCGTATTACTGTCGAGGATCAAGTAATAAATTGTACATGCCATCAGAATGTATTGCTTAAAAATGCAAAAAACAATAACATGCCTCTGAAAATTTCAAGTTTCAAAAAATTCTTTAAGAAAGATTATAACATTGGCATACGCATTCCCAGAAAAGATAAATGTGCATATTGTGTGCGATTTCAAAACATTCTCGAAATAGACCCGACTGGCAAAGATAAAGTTGAATATATAAAACACCAAAAAAATAAATCTAATGCAAAACACGTTTTTGTAGCCGAACAAAATAAATTTTCGGAAAATGGTTTTATTGTAGTTTCGTTTGATCTACAGAAAGTATTGACGACTCCTCATGGACCGTGTAGGACATTCGGATTTAATAGAAAATACGCGGTGTATAATTTTACCGTGTATGAGAGTAAGTCAAGAAATGGTTCTGCTATATATAGGTGGAAAAATATGGAAACAGGGGTGTGAATGAAATATGCACCTGTTTATATTTCTACCTTACTAAACTGGATAATGATGGACACCTTAAATCTGTATCGCTTTTTTGTGATAACTGCCCAGGGCAAAATAAGGATAAGTTTATTTTGTCAGTGCTTCAGTACTTTGTAAAAAACTCAAAGCATGTTGAAGAATTGACTATTACTTATTTAATCGCAGGGCATACTTACATGCCCGTTGATAGCGTTCATGGCGTTATCGAAAAATATGCTACAAGTATGAATATTCAAGCACCCTCAGAATTGACGACAATAATTAGAAATATAAGACGGCGTCCCAAACCCTACGAACTAATTCCGATATATTATACAGACATCTTAGACTGGAAGTCACTTGCCGCTCCCAAAAAACCTAAAACAACTCAAGGATTAGAAATAAAAACAAGTGGCATTACAAGAGTTATATTCCTTAAAAATAACCAAAATAAAGTTATTTTTTTCACTGATTACGATTTGCAATCTCATCAAAAGGTTGAATGGATTGATAAACGTCACGAAGTTGTTCCTTGAGCTTATAATACAGAATTACCTATTAATAGAGGAAAATTGAAAGGACTGTTGAGTCTTTCTAAAAGTCTTCAAAACAAGGAACAATATCATACTGAGTATTTAGCTCTTAAAGGAAGCAACCATGTACCTGACGTGTTACCCGAGACTGATATAGAGGATGATCGCGATTAGCTGATCTTTTTAATTGTGTGGTAAATAACAAATAAAATAAAATGTTTATGTTTTTTTTTATTTGACAGTTGAATTTTAAAAATACCGAATGGTATTCTCAATACCTACGTAAAATTATTATAATTCTATGAACTATGTATTTATTATTAATACTTTGTGCCTATAGTTACACATTTATGTTTTTTTAATGTTTACTGTCAGTTTTATTAGAACAGTTTTGTTAAATTTTTAAATGCAAGAGCTATGCGTTTTGAATAAGTTTATTTTCAGTTTGATGTAATGCTTTTAAAGTTTTTGAATACAAAGTTCTATTTTGATTTGTTAAAAAACATTTTTCGTATTAAGAATTGTAATGACAATAAAATGGCTTAACATCAAATTTTCATTCTATTGCTTAAATATAAGAGGCTTAACCACCTGAAACAGTTGGAACAAGAAAAAGTGAAGGGCTTACAAACCATATTAAAAGGCGTAAGAGTTAAACAAAGGTATCAAAAAGTCGTAAGCGCCAAATTCCCAAATAATTCACAAATTGTCTATAGTTTTAGTACTAAACTATGTAAGTTATAATAATAATTATTATTATAGTTTGACATAAAAAAAATTTAAGGGAAAAGGTAAACATTATCCCGAACAATTGTTTTTTACATCTCTTGAAAAATTTTATAAATGTCGCTTACATCTTTCTGTTGTGACGCCATCGATATAAATAAGAAAAAGTGATAGATAAAGCATTACTTATCCCAGTTTCTTTCTGTAACTTTTCAAGTATATTTTCAGAAGCTTTTTCAGTACCTGGGTGTTTTGGAAGTAGATCAAGGTGGTACAAAAAGGTAAAAAGCAACTACTTCAGAATTGAGAAATGTATACCAACCCAAAAAGACACAGTTCATTTGATAACTCAGGCAAAATTAAATGTTCTGGTTTAGCATTCGAGTTTATCTAAAGTCCACGTAAAGATATTAGAATTACGTTTTCAATGATGGAAATTGTTAGCTTTAAACAACCACAGGAGATCATCACGGTATTTCTCAGATGAAAAGGGACTTTCATTCTGCAATATTGTTAATTATTTAATGGTTGAATTGGGCTACGACCATAATGCAGAAGAATGGCTTCTCTTCATCAATTCTTCCAAACGAGCTAGAAAACTGCACTTCTACACATAGGAAATATTTAACTTTCAGTTCTGTTGAATATACTATTCCCATGAAAAATGTTATGAAAATATGTTGTTTTCTTGACAAAATTAAGGAGAGAAATTATAAGTGGCACATCAGTGCTGATTTAATGTTTGTCGCAATTCTACGTGGATACACGTAGGATACACGGAGTATTGTTGTTTGGTTTATGAATGAGACAATTGTATACGGAATTGTCATTATATTCTTAAATTGTAGCCACAACAGAGGCAATATATTCCTGATGCCGAAATGAAAAAAGGGCTCTTCGTGGGACCCTAAATTAACTTCCTAATGTGAGTTATAAAATTTGAATAAGTTCTAAGTGACTTGGAACGTGCTGCTTAGAATGTTTATAAAGAGGTAGCCCAAAACCTAAAATAATAAATCCGAAAACTAGGAGGGAATTGTTAATGCTCTTCTTAGGTGTTAACAAGAATTAGGTGGAAGACTTTTGCATTCGTTTTTATACTTATTTCCTCCAAATCTTGGTGGAGTAAGTACTGAACGCACAGAAACATTTCATTAAAAGGTTTTCACCATCGAAAAACGTTATCAAGGGAAGTAGCATGACGAAGGGTTTGCCGATTTCTGCTGTACAACAGTATCGGAAAGTCGTCAGGCCAATACGTAAGAACAGTGAAGGGAAAAACGTTCTAAATTGTGGTTAATTGTATATATGAATGGTATTTTATGTAATGACTTACATTCATACTTCAATTTAATTTTGTTTAATAATTTGACGTAATAGAAGTAACTTCTTTGTCATTGTAATTAGAATTAGATAATAAAAGAAATAGTGCATAGATAATAAAGGAAAACTAAAGAAAATGGTTATGCTGTGTTATTAAATTTGTAATTGAAAATGCAAGGAAAATTGTTTTTATTTTAAAAAATGAATGGTTTCCATCTTTTTACTTCCTGTTTTATATTAAGCCTATTTTCTGTGTATGTGGTATCTGCAGTATTTCGCACGAGCGCGTTATTTGACAATATAACGGTGCGGCGTTCAAGGTTGCAGATGATTATCTATATTTAAACCTGTTATGTAACATAATTTTTCAGAATTTAAATTTGATTTGCTCGGAAAGCTTTATTAACATTGTTTATTCTTTATGTTGTTACTAATACACTTTTAACGAATGGCCATGCACTCAAGATACATCCTGTATAATAATTAAATTGTTAAAGGTCGAAATTAAAAATCAACCCCTAAATGTCTAATATTTATTAATAACTTGTAAATGTTGTCAACAATTAGGTAGCAATATCAGAATTTCTGCACATCAAATTACATAAACCTAATGATATAAAAACTAATTGTATTTAGTAAACCAATTATTAAAACCTTGACTTGAAGGTTTTCTAAATTTTCCAATCTTCCCAAAATATTGTTTCAGAAGCCCTAATAAATTTTTATAAGAGCGACAATTATTCAATCGCTTTTTCTTTTCGTTTAATATATAATGTCCATAAATCTTCTGTACGTTTGACAATCGATCAATCATAATTTCAATTTTATCTCCATTTACCTAAGGCTTGTTTTTACTTTTTTAATACTTGAAGAGTTTTAAATTACACTATTTAGTAGGTTACACTTTTCTATTAATATATAATTATCCAACTTAATTTAGAAATAAAAAATAACTCATTCTTATCTTTATAGTTTTTATTTCACAATGTACGAAAATTCTGTTTAGACGGTTTCAGATTATCATTCTCTAACTTTTGAGTAGTTTTATTTTTTCTCGCTATTATTCATGAAATTCTACTGTACTTAATATAAATAACAGATATTAGACTAGTTATAAACTTATACAGGATGTTCATTAAAAAATTGAAAAATAGGCGATACATTAATTGTAACCTCTTTGAATAAAAATAAATCGATTTATACCAATTTACTTCTTTGCGATTTTAGTCCTTAAAAATAACTGTATTTAGTTTAGTTGATATAAAGTTCCTTCAGGATAGATGCCGTTTTAATTATTAAGTAGTAAACAAAACAACAGAGTGGCTTCAAAAACATGTTTAATAAAGTTGATATAATATATAGATTAGACGTTTCAACTTACACAGGAGTCTTTATCAATAAGGTTGAAAGTTTAAAAGATTTGAAAATTTTTTTAAGTAACTGTAAACAAAGGACAATATTATAAATTGTAAGGAATATAAGTACTTACGCCAAAAAAAAAGAAAAACTAAGATTAGTTAATTCAATACATCATTAAACTAATTAACACAATAAAGGAATGAGGCTCGTGCAGTTCCATTTTATTATGTTACCAGTATTATAACCGGAGATGACCCAATTCAGAAAACGAGAGATTTTAAATATAATAGTAAACCTCATAGTGTCCAGTGTATTAATAATTAAGAGTAAACTTAAGTAAAAATCGTTACCAATTGAGAGCACCAACATGTCTGCCAAAGACGAAACATGAAGGAAATAAAAATTTTAGGTATTAAAATTGAAATGACGGGGATACACGAGTTTGCTAAAATCTAGCGCATGCCTAATTTAGTAACAGACTAATCTATAATGGAAGTGTCTAAATGTACGTTAAATCGAAGGAAACATTAAGTTTGTAAATATTGAGCAAAAATTGTACAAAATTATTTGATAATTGGAGCATAGATTAATGAGAGATTTTCTATGTCAGTTCTAAAATTAATACTATTACTGGCTGCTTTGATATTATACATCTCTAAAAAAATTCTTTTATGATATGAACGTTCTACATCAAGAATGCCAATTTTACCAAAATCAAAGGAATGTTTTAATTCAATTTAATGTTTAGTTTTATTAGTAGTAATAGAAGTTTTATGGTTGTTGATTCTATTTTTTATATACTGTTTGGTTTGCCCAATATAGCAGGATTGGCAGTGAGAGCAAGAGATTTTATAAACGACATGTGAAGACCTATCTGCAAAATGTTTGTTTTTAATTTTAGAAAATAACGGAAAAAGATTGAAGGAGCATTTTTATGCTGTTATAACATTATATTTTTTAAGGATGATAGCTAGTTTATTTGATAAATGTGGAATAAATGGTAAGAAGATTCGAGTAAAATTGTTATTGTTGATATTATTGTTTGAAATTTAAGTAGTATTATGTCGAAAAATAATTTGCAATCTGATGTATATATACTTGATAATAAAATTAAAAGGGTAGTTATTATTCTGTAAAGTATGGATGATTTTATTGACGTTATCCTTATGAAACTTTTGATGCGATAATTTAAAGCCCTATCTACCAAAGCGTTAATAACAGATATTTTGTATTTTTTTGGGTGCTCTCAATTGGTAACAATTTTTACTTAAGTTTACTCTTAATTATTAATACGCTGGACACTATGAGGTCTACTATTATATTTCAAATCTCTCATTTTCTGAATTGGGTCATCTCCGGTTATAATACCGGTAACATAATAAAATGGAACTGCGCGAGCCTCATTCCTTTATTGTGTTAATTAGTTTAATGATGTATTGAATTAACTAATCTTAGTTTGTCTTTTTTTTTGGCGTAAGTACTTATATTTGTTACAATTTATAATATTGTCATATATTCTTTGTTTACAGTTACTTAAAAAAAATTTTAAATCTTTTATATTTTCAACCTTATTGATAAAGACTTCTGTGTGAGTCGAAAAGTCTAATCTATACATTATATCAACTTTATTAAGCATCTTTTTGAAGCCACTCTGTTGTTTCGTTTACTACTTAATAATTAAAACGGCATCTATCCTGAAGGAATTTTATATCAATTATATTATTGACTGCCGAAAGTAATAATACATTCTACAATGTATTTAGTTTAGTTTTTTGTGATTTCATTTAAATTTTGGATAAAAGGACTTTTATGATTTTTAACTATCAATATACGGGGCTGATTTGACTATAACACGTTTGATACTTATAAAAACCTAGTTACTTAATTATTTAAAAAAAAATCTCCATTACCATTATGACATGACCTCCACCGGTTCACCTCATTGTAAATCCCGTTCCGAAAATATTTACGGGATGCTACTGGTTAACAGGCTTGGAATCAATTAGGCGCAAACTTTACCATATTCAAACTCTTCAATAATTAGGTGGACATTTCCAACGCTTATGTTTACTATTTTTGAAATTTGTGTAACCTAAGCATGTCTATTTCCCCGTAAAATTTCTTCTATACGGCTCGTAGTGCTTATAATTTTCACAGCGGGTTTTAGTCTAGGACGCAGCTTATCCTTGATGATTCCCTACCCTCTGAACATTTTCACACTATTTAAATACTGGAATTTTTGAATGCTAGCTTTACTATGAACTGCAAGTATTCAGACATGGATATCTTGCGGTGAAGCACCTTCTGTGGTGCGACGTAAAATTTTACGCAATAGTAGGCATCTAAAATAATGAAAAAAATACTAATTCACTGGGTAGCTCAAAATGGTACGGAAAGTCGGGTCGTGAGCCTAATAGAGGTCGATTGTAGATTTAATTATGTCCACGGAGCGAATCCGGTCTGTGAATGTCGAATTAAACCAAAAAAAAATAGCACCTCATTTAGAGAATATGAACGTCATTTAATGTACCTGGTAGGAAAATAGGGAAATCCTACTTAGCTGAAAAGAAATAGTGAAGAATCGCAATATATCAGAATAAACTTAAGCATACGTTATACATGAAACTTACAGTCCTCTTGTAATAAAACGAGGTTTACTTAAATCTAAAATTTCACAGAAATAAAATATATGGATTCGTCAACAAAATTCTCGGTATTTTATTTAAGAACTTTTAAATAAGACAATTGTAAATGTAAAGTTAGGAAGCATAACATCTACTTACAATTAAAAAAATTGGAATTGTGGTCAAACAGTTCATGAAGAAAACAAACTAGCCCAAAGTTTAATTTAGTTCTTAGGTGACTTTAGTGTATTTTAAAAATGATGGATTTAACATTCATGCCCTTTCAACGTATTGATAAACAAAAATATATAATAAATTGAAGAATTTAATTATGCTACAATTGAGTTCGTTATCGTAATTCGAACGATTTCAACTATTGAGGATTTTAGTCATAAAATAAGAAATATAGCAAAACAAAATGAAAATAATTGGCCAACAAGAACGTCGACGATCATACAAAATGAAATATTTAAAATTTCATCTAAATATTCTATTAAAACCCCAATTTTCTTTGTTTTAATCCCGTAATTGTGACGAAAATTACTAAGTATTGGACGGCGGATTTACAGCCGTAGGATACTTACTTCGTGTTAACAAATTCTTAATGGGAGTTGAAATTATAAAGCATAAAGGCGACCAACTTGCCTTACAGCGAAAATACATTTCCTAAATCAAAAAACAACATATAACTGAAGATGGCAATATAAAATTAATAAACATAGTCTAAACATAGCCTAACTGAATTTTATATGTGAATAGAAGGCCAAGGTTTAACTTCATTTCAAAACGAAACCAGACATTGGCTAATTATGTGTGACAGAATTTACGTTAATTATCAGTACAAAAGAAAGTATTTAACACATAAACAATTTGAGTGAGCTACACGAAATTGGATTCTCAAAAGAACTTACGTAGGCAAGTTTAATTCAAAGAAGAACATGGACGTTAGATTTATCTAAAATTTTAATAATTTAAAAGTCTATTATATTTGCCGAGAAAACTGATTCTACCATCTTGATATCGAATAGATTTATCCAATGCCATTTCCCTTGGTGTGGTAGTTTCCTTGCAAATATAGAAGTCATTGCCGCCGCAATCAAACGACTACAAAAAGAAATTAATTCAATTTCGGCTTCTTCATAGGTGCCACGAGGGAAGATATCTCAAAAAAAAGGAAAGCCAGATCATCAACAAAATCAACTAGTTGTAGAGGTCAACGGAATGGTACGCAGCCACGGCGCATTACGGAAAACGTCCAAGTGCCAAGAAAACTATCTGTAAGCACTCACCTCGACATAATTAGATGGGTGTAGAAAAACATCAACAGAAGACTTGTGAAGAATGAAATTGGAAAGCTCACTGATAAAATGTAAAGCAACGTGTCGGCTTCGTAGGTACGCATCGAATGCTAAATTTATATATTTGAACGTTAAATATAACGGACAAACGTGATTTCTAGTGTGCTTAAGGTAAACCATCTGTACAGTTATTGTTATTCTACGACTTAAAATTGTGAAAGAAACAACTAAATATGTAAAATTAAAAAATATGGAATCAGAGCTGAAGCTTTTAATGAACTAAACAACGAAAAATTTTATTTATTGTTAATATTATGAACAAGCCTGAACTAGTAATTAAGTGTATATTAACACAGACCTCATTGGTGTAACATTTATTAGGTTGAAACCTTCTAAAAATAAGAAAATTTCTCCAAAATATGACGTAACTATTGCGGAATATTTAGCAGAACAATAAATGTACAAAATTGTTGAAGTAAACGTGACAGTCGTTAAAAACTTTAATTGCCGCGCGTTGGTTTTGTTTAGACGAAGAATTTATGCCAAAGAATCTTTAGACTTGATTTTAATAGGATGTAATGATAATAATCATACTGTTTGTTGCGTGGCTTAACTAGGTTAGTAATTATTTAATATTTACTGCTGCTAGCGTTATCATCTACATAAACAACACAGCCAATATTAAATTTTCTAACGGTTTGAGTAGTAAATTCAGGTAGTTGCAATCTTTGTTTCAAAGCGCTATTAATGAACTCTGAAAAGATTTACTTGACTGTAAACACGTATACTTTTCTTTGTATTTAAAATATGAGATTAAAAACCACATTCAATATGTTTATTAGAAATAATAAAATATTATACGCATTAAAAGAAATCAAAAATCAATTACATAAAATAAAACAATTATGAGTTTCGGAGTCTATTTACTTTAATGGTGTTAATTGAAGTGTAATTGATCTCTTCGAATTTAATTAGTTTACTCGAAGGAAGGGCTCGCAACAAGAAATTTTTCTAGGTTACGATTTCACTTGAAAAGCAATTATTTAAGTTCTTGAGTCAATTGAATTTTATACGTCTTCTAGTGCAGATGTGTTTTTAAAATTCTTGCGTAATGTCGTACGCTCTGAACGGTTACGAATTGACGTGGTTGGTTCTTCATGCGTAATATTTTCATCTGGGTGACTTCAGAGTTGATATAGGATCCTAGGTTTGTCAAAAAGCATACTACTTATTTCAAAATTTTGCACTAGATTACGAATTTCACGTTCACTTGACACATAATTTCATGCGGAATCGTAACGAGTCGTATATTTTCATAATAACTTTGTATGATATTTATCCGTTGCTGCAGAGTGTAGAACGACATGATGAATTTGAGATATGCCTAGATCTCAAGTGTAATAATAGAAACTTCCAAAATTCACACAATACAAACGATGTACAATTCAAATCCTGAAGTTCAAACTGAATCCCTTTATAACATTTAAACGAAATAATTTAAAAGTTTGCATATTATTACAAATAATAAATTTAAAATATTTTTTTATGTTCATAGAGTTTTAAAAAAGTAAGATAGTCTAACGTAAATTGATACCGTTTGGTTAATTTTGACCTAAGAGGATTCACCCTCATCAGTCCATAAGAAGGATTTTAAGAATGAAAGGGGCTATTTTTGTGTGAATTTGTAAATACTATTCTCTCTCATCGATCATTAAGTGGAACAAGTGGTTTTTTACTGGTAAACAACTACGCAAACATTTTTTATTTAAACGTCAACGTATATTCTGGAAGACACGTCAATAATTCAATTATTTCGTAATGTGATTTTTATTTCATTAAAAGTTTCAGATGAATTATTTGGCCTAACTTGTGAATAATTACATAGTCCCTAGTAGTCGTTATTTGGTCTGATTTCGTTTTTAATTTGCATGAGTGTATTTTGATATATTTAATAACATTTTGTATTAATCTTTGAGAACAACTTAAAAGCCCAGAAATTTCTAAAACGAAATTCTCTTTTCTTTCAAAGAAATAATTAGTTGTTTTCTTTCTGGAGTGCAATGATCTGTTCGTCCAACTGCAAATATCAAACCAAGCGAGGTGTGTGCTTCTGATTTTGACCAATTTTGGATATGTTAAAAATAACTAGAATTTAAGACAGCTCTATTTTTTATCGGCCCTAAGTGATTTCAAGGGGTTAAAATATCCCTTAAAGTGAGTGTTGTACTGCCTTATTTGGAATGTGTCCAATTCGAATGAAACAATCGCCAAATGAATAATGAATTTTTTAGATGCTCATATCTTATTTCAAGGGTGAGAACAACCTTTACGAAAAAATAAAACAGACCAAACTATCATCTAATCTAAAGTAGTTTCTTTACAAAAAGAAACAAGTATAATATTTAAGAGTTTTCACATTTTCATTGAAAATTGTTTTAAAGTGGATTACCTATTCTTACCACTCTATTGAACTTTAAGCGTGTTTAATCGGGTATTTGTATAATTTATTTTTGTTTAGTACTCAATCAGGTAAAATAAAGTTGGAGATTGGTTATATTTTAGCCCAAACTTTTAGGACGCTTGATAAGGGCGAACAATTTCCATCCATATAACGCTTTTAAAAATAACGTTCAAAACTTATACAGTGTTTAGAAATCGTTAAAATAAGTGAAACATTTCTTATAAACATCTGCCCCCCTTATGCATAGACAAACGCTTAAAAGCGTTTTAAAACAAAACTAGTTAGTGGCTAGTAAGATGCTGTTAACTCTATACAATGCAGTCATTTTTAAAACTATTTTATCTAGTTTACTTTTAAATAGAAAGTCCGATATGGCAACATTGTATTTATGTATGTCCAATGGGTTTAACAGGTAGGTCCTGATAAATATTCTTGTTTTTGTGACTGTTGATTTATAAAAATTAAATATACATTTAGGGATAATAGAAAACAATATGAATAAGGTAAAATAAAATTAATTTACATGTGGTCACAATGTTGGGACAATCAGCAATTGCATAGAACTCTTGTTTAGTTGTTTGAATTTCATCAATAGTTGTAGCAAATTTAATAAATTGTTCTCGATGTCGAGCAATTGCTACAACTACCCTTTTTATAATTCTATGCAATGTCGATTGATGAATTCCATGTAGTTCAGCTAGG
>JAHWXV010311283.1:0-10917 GCA_024586415.1 Phrixothrix hirtus
CGCACCACGCACGCACCACGCACGCACCACGCACGCACCACGCACGCACCACGCACGCACCACGCACGCACCACGCACGCACCACGCACGCACCACGCACACACAGACACACACACACACACACACACACACACACACACACACACACACACACACACACACACACACATGTACACATACACAGACCAATTTCTAACAACATGTTTTTCGGATTCAGCGGACCTGAAAACGTAATTTCCGCTAAAAACTGGACATCGAAAATTTTGACCAAAAACATGACCTTCTCTATACTATATTTCATATACGTAAGAGAAAGTAATAAACATGAGTATCTCATATAGTGTAGCAGTTTATAATATATATTATTCATAATTGGTCTGTTGTGAGTAGGTTGACAATTTAGAAATGTTCCCTTCATCTAGCCTAGCGCCATTTTTCTTTTTCGTTCTGGCTTCATTCCAATGACCAGCTGTAGCTAGTATACCATCAACGGTTTTAAAAATTCCGATATCATTTGTAGTTGGGTATTTCACTCTTACTATTTCTGAATTTCAAATTAAAGCTTAATATCGTTTTTTGCATAACATATTCAATTTCAATTTCAAAAATAATCAAAACAACAGGCTGTGTATTAATAGCTTTTATGATATTATGGTGAATAATGCATGTTTCAGAAAGAAATTATAAAAATTAGCACGCCGCTATTATTTTCTGCGTTCGAATAAGTTTTAGTACATTAGGGCAAATCCGAGCTGTATTTCTGTAAATCCTTTATTACAGAATTAATATCGGTATTAGAAATTTTTTCAGTTATTGTCCAATGCTTTAAGTCACTTTTAACTTTAGAACTGTAATTATCAATAGACAAAGAGTTATCACTTAAATGAATATTTTTAACTACAATTTGGATCATTTACAGAACTAGCATTAACTTCAAAATCATTTAAACTACTCTTTAGGTATTTATTGCTGTTTAACATATATGTATTGTTTTCAAAACCAGTAGTTTGTAATGGACTGCTACTTTTATTTGCATTAAACTGTAACCAGAGCTTTTTAATTCGCCCTTTAGTTCTCATGCTTATCGCTGAACATTTCAGATCCATTTCTGTACGATTAGAAGTTGTGGAATAATAGAAACTAAATAAATTTTTCTAATTAGTAGTATGTAAACTAAATTACTTAAACTATTTACGTAAACTTTTCAACTCATATCACTCTTGTCAAATACATGTGCAGTCACTAGTAAGAAGTACAACCATAACGTGCGCAATATTCATAAAATTTTACTAGCTATCCTTCCTTTAATCTATTTACCTATTCGTGATTCACTATTTGTTGCATTTGACAATTTCTTAGGAATGTCATTTACTATTCAAGGCTAGAACATACTGATTATGAGATGTTTTAAACGCAAATTACGAACTTGTAATTATTCTACAACAAAATAAAAACAACTTAAAAACTCAGTATTTGTTGCTAATCATTTATACAAAGAAAATGCTTGGAATCTTAATATATGTAGAGGGTGTTCTATTTTTGTTGTGATTTGGGGATTTGTCATATCAGGTGTCGAGACATGGTCTTTTGATTTCGACGATCCTTTGCTCCTTTTCCAAGTTGATTACAATGCCAGTAGACAGGATTAAACGGCTCAGAGCCAGCCATACAGGTACAGTGAAAAGGATTAATTCGCGCATCACGATGAGGCTGCAAATTCGTGGTTTTATTTGCGGTTTTATCCTAGGTTTCGCGGTTTTATTCGCGGTTTAATTGATGCCCTCGCGATCTATGCCTATACAAACATGTCTGCATAATTCATCTTTCTGAAGGTTTTAACACGCACAAACTAATGACGCCACATCTCCCAACTAAAAATTGAGATGTAATTAATTTGCACATCAGCGGAATAGCGTTTATTATATATATATATATATATATATATATATATATATCTGCATTAGATTATTTAATAAATTTTACGTTTACATTAATTACCGTTGCTTAATTTACATCTGCGGATAGCGTGTATTTCAACTATTTTCATTATTTATTCCGACATTAAATCAACGTAAGAAATATCTTCGAAAGTATACAAGATAATTTATAAAAATTTCAACCCATACAATAACTTGACAAATTTTCAAAATGTACCTTTTCGGTGAAAGTATCTTTGTAGGCATTTATTTAGCTACATATCCATACATGAGCTATCATTATAAAAGAGAAATATTTCGTTAAAGGGACATTTATTTGAATAATCTGTTGTGCGAACATATGCATTTGTAATAACCGTAGTGCAATATTATCATTCGATTTCTACATAAACTAACATTTATTTCTCGGAAGTGATACATATGTCACTAGCAATTTACTACTTCTTTAAAAGCATATGTAAGCGCAATATGCCACATAATACTGATTATCTTTATTTTAATTTCAATTTTAAACATAGCACACTTTATAAATGCGCATTTCACATTATTAGTATGTAGCCTTGTTGCGAACTGAATTCGGTACCTTTTATTTTTGCACATGATTGTACATTTCATTCCCTCTGGTCTACATTTCAAATTACTGCATTTTTTAAATTCATTAAACTCCCTGGGTCCGTTCCTGTATTATTGTTTTTAGGGAATAGAAATTCAGTTCAGCTCTAGAAAATAAATTTTTCATTGACGGATTTAATTTTGTATGGATTTCATGCAAATTTACATTTTAAACCATCAATTTTCATTTTTGCATATAAGAGGGCATTGGGAGGTTCATTTGTACATTAAATGCTTTATTGAATTTTCTCGCGCAGGCGTACACTTTTGGAAACAAGACATGCCGGTTATCACCATTTTTGGGAAAAAGGAAGAAAGTGACTATTTCACGAGTTTTAATAGCAAGTCGTGGATTCAATAAGGTTTTTATAGAAGAATGTTACATATTGGTATGATGCAGCAAGCCCATTTTAGTTTGTTTGGATTTTCGTTTATTAATATCGACGCTAAGGTACGTGATATTCTTGGTCTTAACTTTTTAGTGGATACTTTTTTCCTAGATGGGTTTTTTGTCTTGAATAAGACGCTCAAGGATTCATCAGTTGATAGCTTTCGGCTGTAAATAGAATTACCTTTCATCTATTTTTCTGAAGGTGAACCTCAGAATCGATGGCTGGGATGCTGCAACGAATTTGATAATTTCCCATCGGCGGAAACTGGAGGTATCAATCCCTGCAGGTTTAAAAGATAAGTTTCTTTATATTTATATCGGATGCCGCTTAATTTGGCCAGAAAGAACACTTGTTGAGAATTTAATTTAGCATGTAATGGATTTCCTTACGATAAAACCGTTTAGTGTATTGATAAATTTTCTGAATGTGCATTTGCTAAATTAAAATATATCGTCATATTTAAGTACCAGTCAGAATTTTATAATTATAAGCTTACTAACAACCGTCCGAATTTTTTAAGATTCCTTGTAATTTTATTTATTAAATTTGTTTGTTATCGAAATATTTTATATTCTTTTATTCGGCGTAAATGACATATAAGGATTCCACTATTTCAGGACCATTCCCGATCTGAAAGAGTGTCTTTATGTTCTATAATTTTTCTTAGCTCGGGAAACTGATACAAAACGTTTTAGAATTCCTATATCAATTAGGAACTTGAATAATTATTGGGATTGAGAAATTTCATTACAGCCTAGATTTACAGTATAAACACTTGAATATTTAAAGGAATACAAGTCAACCAGTGCTAATTCTAAAAATAAAAATTAAACACTTTTAAGAATTCCCGCCCAACACTTGAAACCTTTAACGTTACATTGATACATTCGGGTCCAAATGTCAGCTCTAATTCTAATGTTTTCCTAGTCGTCCAAATATACAGGTCAAGCTTGGAATTTTAAACTCAGAAAAAATATTCCCATAATGCAATTACGTTTTTTTATAGTATTCAAAATGCATTATCGCAATTCTATTCGTTTATATATTTCATTATAATATTTATTTAACTAGTATCTTTATATATTGGATATAAATTAACATAACAGTTTAACTTATAATTTATCATTTTTAAAGTAATTGACATTTTATGTATCCCATAATTGTAAATATAACTTTAGGTGATATTATCATACAATTTAGTTTAAATTATAATTTTAACAATACCAGTCCGCGGTTTAAATTATATTAAATCTACCTCTATAATGATGACGAAGATATATTTTGTAATATGAAATGTTTATTTAAAAATGTAATAATATAACCTCAGACTAGTTTTATTAAGTTGCCTAGAAGTCTACACATCACCTACAGTCTACACTCACATATCTGAAATGAAACATCCATGTTCAAGTTAACGGACAGGAATTAATAAGTTCGTTTACCTTTATCTAAGAATGGTGTTGTACACATACTTTTTCTCTCTCCTCCACCCCTTACTATACCATTTTTGATTTATTATGATGAAGTAAGGGTATATAGAGACAATACAAACATGACTGTTAGCTACTAGCTTACACTTGATAAATTCAATAACAAAATTTATTGTCGCTTATGAGTTATTTAACATGAATTATGATAAAGAAGCGGCATTAGTAAGTAAAAACTCGATTCCATATTTGTAAACTCTAATGTAAATAAAATAGAAGATAAGAATAATAATATGAGAGACATAACTAATACAACTACGATAACAACTTATAAGAGGAACGAAGAGGTGAATAATCAACATGTTAATACTACTGCTGTTACTACTGGTTCTGACGATTATAATTCCCATTATGATCAAATAAACAAACAGTTATTATATCCGCAAATATGTGGTGATTGAAGAGATATTAAATTGCATTAGACATCGATTTCATGATTACTAATGTAATAATATTCAACGTAAATATGTGTAAATTCCATAATTCCACAGGTCTACATAAATTATGATGGTAAACACTCATAACAACAACAAAGCACCATTTTACTTACCAATAATGATTTGTATTCCATGTTAGCGTGCGAAAAATTAATTGAAACTAAAATAACTGAAATGCGGATAAGCGAATGCTATCTAGATTGCACGTTTTCTAATGATATCGGCATCTATAATGTTCACTTTAAGTGCTGCAGGAATCGTGATAGAAGAAAGATTAGGAAACGGTAGTGTAATTGCCCTTAAATTTACTCAAAGTGAAATTAATTAGTTATTTTCTCTAAATGATGTGCTCAGTTAGGAACTTGAAATGTTAAGTACATTGAAAATATCATTCTACATAAGAAGCATTATAAGGTCATTTACAGCTTTAAATCGATCCGAGGTTATGCAAACTTTCTCGTTGTTGGCAATACCTCCTAAATGTTGTAGCGAAACAACTGCTGCTGTAATCAAAAATAATAAAAATTGAGAGACTAAATGTATATCATATACACATAATGTAGTAGTTTATGAAAGAGCAAATCAACATAATGCGATACCTGTAAATATGTTGAATTTGTATGAAAACTATCTTATAGGTTTATTTAGAGATAACTTAGATGCCGAATATTTTTAAGAGCAAAATTCTTGCATTTACATATCTAAGTGGGTTTAGTAATGTAAGATAAAATCTGTATTTCTTAAAAATGCAACTAAAATATATATTTTACTTGTGTATGCATATATGTTAGCATAGAAAAATAATAAACACTTAAAGACTTTTCAATTATTTCTGCATCATAATTGTAAATATAATTAACAATCATAGCATTATTAAGTAAAAATAGATAAATTAGAGTGAAATATTAGCAGAATGCTTCTTCACAACGAAAGAGAAGGAAGTACGAATTTTAGTGTTCTTAAGATCAACTTGAGAAAGAGAAACAGAGGCAATGATCCTGTAAACGATCTAATTAATAAGTGGTTTATTGAATTACATTTACCCGGATATAATTTCTGCGATCCGGATGTTAAATTAGAGAAACGTCTGAATCGTTAAGATAAAGGAGCGAATAAGTTAGACTACGCATGCAGATTGCATGACTTGATGTATACAGATAGCAATAACTTGATTTAATCACCATCAGATGGACAAAATGTTACAAAAAGAGGTATCGTGGGCGAGGATTGTCTACCATTTTGCTCGGTCATTTTGTTTCAATCATTCTATTCCAACCATTTTATTTCAATCATTTATAGGGCGACCACACCATCAATGCGAATGGCATTTATCCACCATTCTGCTTCACTCATCCTGCTTCAATCATTTTTTCATACGGCGCTCCTACAGAGGATTATCTACGATATCCATCTCTTGCAAATTTCCATTTTTGTTACAGGCTTCACATACAAATAAAAATTAAAAAATAGTAAGCTTCTTCAAATTTGAACACTAGTAGTTTCGATAAGTATTCTTATCAACAGACTAAATATATACATATTATTGCATTATCACATTCGATTTCAATCAAGTAAACTTTTGAATGAGGTTATCAAAAGTGCCTTGCCACCTTAAATTTATATTAAATAGATATATGTAATTTCCTCTTAAAGATATTAATTAAATTTAGCGAAATATAATAAAAAATGACAATATGTTGCAGGATGATATTACGTAAGACAGTCTTTAATCATGAAAAGATGACACTACTCCATCTCTGTTTGATATCTGACAAATCTTATAAGATCTAACGCTTGACACTTGTTAAATCTAATATATAGTATTACCATTTATCCAACGTTTATTGCATGATACTTTAGTTAAATGAGTCAGTTAAAGAAGTAAATAAGCTAACATAATCACTATCATAATAAGATATGATACATACTGCAGTATGATGTGGCATGGTGTGGCGAGTGACAATCGCCAATTAAGGACAAAATAAATAGGTACCAAATATTTTATTTAATACATTTCGTATAGTTTTCCAAACATTCTCTTTGGTTATGGCTTTAAAATAATTAGCATAATCCAGATCATAAATAGTTGGTTACCTAGACATAATATGGATTAATTTCTCCTTTTCAGAGTCTGAAAAACTTATTTCCGCTTAAAGCGTATAAGTGGTCATTATTCAGTCAACTTCAGCTTATTTAAAATAGAATTCTTTAAATACATAATTAGAAAAATCGCGTTTCAAACCTAACAGTTTATATTAAAATATTCAGCATAATAAAGAATCTACAACTGATATCTGCGATTGAAGTCTGGTTGTCTACCCATCGAAAAGTAGTCACTGTAAAAGTATTTCATTTACAAGTATTAATTTATATAATACATCTAATAAAAATGACGGTTGAATGCTCGAGAATTTATTTTTATTTTATTCTATACATTTATTCACACCTAATAGATCTTACTTTGTCTAAACTGAAATTTTTCTAGGTAAGATATAATGAAGCGGAGTTAATACAAATACAATAAGTGTGAACAGATATACATTTAATTTCATATTTAGCGCACATATTATGCATACTCTAATTTCTACAGATGCTCATGATGAAATATCGAAGCTCGCACATCAAACCAGTCTTAAATGACTATTTATCGCATAAAATCTGTTAAAGAAATAAATTATCCTTATGTGTGGATAGATATACATTTAAAACACCTGATAGTATATTAAATAGTATCTAATATACATGACACCTATCATCATCTAATAAAGATAAAATATAACCTGACACCAGATATCTGATAGTGTATTAAATAGCATCTAATAGACCTGACACCTATCACGATCTTATAACGAAAAAATATAGTCTAACACTTGACAGCTTATATTTGAACCGTCCATTTCCATGTGTTCTAAGCAATGATACGAACAGATCTGACCGAAATAAATCAATATCTGATTTGCAAATGGCTTTAAAATGGATTATCACATTAGCTTTCAATCAGATAAACTTTTGAATGAGATTTATCAATAACACCTTTTCAACTCCAATTTTATTAAATAGATATACCTAATTTCCTCTTATAGATATCAGTTAAATTTAGTGAGGTGCGCTACATGTGATAGTAATTATATACAATGCTTGATTAGCTCTCAACAAAAATAAAGATATTAGATCAAAATCACCATTATTTATTATATTGCTATAAAATTAAACTAAAATAATGTAGATATACAAATTTCCTTTAATTAAGGCATTTAAATTTCTACATATATACACTTCTATAATATAGTTTGTATAGAAATTCATAGTTAAAATCATCATGTCCAGGTCATCATCAGTAGGATACTCTACGCGAAGATTGTGCACATCAATGAAATATCGTTTGCAAAAATATTTATTACATCTGAAACAGAACAATTTAGTTTTTCGAACTTTTCGACGTGTCTCTAGTCTTCCACATATACTAGAAAGTTTCTTATAACACTCACTGCATTGACTTCTCCGACTGTTTGATTGCGACAAATCATGTTCACCAAGAGTTTGCGACTCGTAATGGTTATCTTTTTTATTCTCAAACTGAGGTAAATTATTTTGTTTCTCTTTATGCAAATTTATAATTTCAAGCTTCGGTTTTACAACACGTCCTTCTTCACCACCTTCTGACTCCTTTTTTCTTAAATATAGTGTTTCGTCGTAACAGATTTAATGCTTTTAAATCATCCAACCGCAAAATATTATTACTGCTAGGAGGTTTACTAACAGTCTCATTGTTATTAGTAAAATAGTAGATATCAGACACTGATTTAGCATGGTCGTACTTTTTCACGGTATTTTCCAGATTAACCTTTAAACCCATGATGTATTCTTGAACTCAACCTTAAGGAAGTAACGGAGAAAGATTATTCATAGGGTTTTATGTGTTTTCGTTTGATTCATAAGGAGCATGCACATACTTATCTACCGCATTAATGGACTTGACAGACCTTATTAATTACCCAATAGACCATAAATCAGATGATTGATAGACCTGACATCTGATAGGCCTAACATCTATCATAATCTAGTAAACATAAGATATGACCCAATACCTGACACCTAATAGTATATTAAATAGTATCTAATAGACCTGACACCTGACATCCGATAGCATATCAAGTATCATCTAATAGACCTGGCCCCTATCATAATCTAATAAAGATAGAATATAAACTGACACCGGACACACCTAACACCTGATAGTAATTAAATAGCATCTAATAGACCTGACACCTATTACGATCTTAGAAATTTAAAATATGACCTAACACTTGACTGCTGATATTTGAGACATCCATTTTTGAATACAGAAACAGTTACTTTGCTACAACATTTAGGAGGTATTACCAACAAGAAGAAGATTTGCACAACCTCGGATCAATTTAACGCCGTAAATGACCTTACAATACTTTATATGTAGGATAGTATTTCCATCAAATGTATAACGATACTAGCTAAATAAAAATTATAATGCAGTATATAACCGAATATAATTCCGATAACGTATTTTGAATATTATAAAAAAACGTAATTGCACTATGGAAATGTTTTTCTAAGTTTAAAATTGCAAACTTTAGCTGTATTTCCGGACGACCAGGAAAACGTAAATATTAGAGATGATATTTGTACCCGAATGTGTCAATATAACATTAAAGGTTTAATGTGTTGGGTGGAAATTCTTAAAAGTGGTTAATTTTTATTTTTAAAATTGGCACTTGTAGACTTGTATTCCATTAAATATATAAGTAAACTGTAAATCTAGTCTACATATTAGTCATGTGAATTGCGCATTTATAAAGTATGCTATGCTTAAAATGGAAATTAAGATAAAGATAATCCGTATTATGAGGGATATTGCGTTTACACGTGGTTTTAAAAAAGTTGTAAATTGCTAGTGACACGTGTAGCACGTCCAAAAAATGAATGTTAGTATATGCAGAAATGGAATGATAATATTGCACTATAGCTATTACAAGTGCATATGTTCGCATAATAGATTATTTAATTAAATGTCCTTTTAACGAAATATTTGGACAGGTAGCTAAATAAACGCTTGTTATGCTACTTTCGCCGAAAAGGCACATTTTGAGAATATGTCAAGCTATTTTGGTGGATGGGATTCTTACGAATTATTTTGCATATTTTAGAAGACATTTCTTGCGTTGTGTTAATGTCGGTATAAAGAATGAAAATAGTTGAAATACATGCTATCCCCGGGCGTAAGTTAAACAATGGTAATTAGTGGAAACGTAACATTTATTATATAATCTAATGCAGATATAAATAATAAATGCTATTCCGCTGATGTGTAAATTAATTACATCGAATTGGTGGAGTCATTAGTTTATGCGTGTTAAAACCTGCAGAAAGATGAATTATTCAGACATGTTTGTATAATCATAAATCGCGCGGGCATCGATTACCCCGCGAATAAAGCCGCGAAATAGGTGATAAACCGTTAAGCAGTGGATTAAATCGCGGATAAAATTGCGAAACCGTGAATAAAACAGCAGATAAATCGCGACTAAAACCGCGAAACCAACAATAAAACTGCGAAACCGTGGATAAAACAGTGAAACCAGAATAAAACCGCGAATCTACAGTGTCACTGCAAGGCTACGATTAACCCTTTTCACTGTGGCTGTGTGGCTGACTCCGAAATTCTTACTACTAATTTCGAAATTATATTTTCAACATTTTCAGTTTTCGTGAAAACAAATAACGTCAACATCTCCTTATCCTAAATTCCTCCCTATAACGTCTTTTATGTGAAAATATTGGAAATATTAAGATATACCCTTATATGGTTTTTTACGCAAAATACAGTAGTGTGCATAGCAATGTTATAAATTACATTTTTTAAATGGAACGCATAGTATTCTTTGAAACTGTTAAAAACGTCTTTTGATGGTCTATCCAAACACACACACACACACACACACACACACACACACACACACACACACACACACACACACACACACACACACACACACACACACACACACACACACAC
>JAHWXV010311288.1:0-11925 GCA_024586415.1 Phrixothrix hirtus
GTAAATGATAAAACCATATAATTAATTTAATTAAAATTTTTTAAGAAATAAATATTAGACGGACACATGTAATACGAATACGTTAAAACTTTTAAAAGTAACGGTTAAAAGCGCGGTCTTTGAATTACGGGATCAGGAAAAATTATTTATATTTTCGCAGCCGGGATTGCTCGTCGGGTTGGGCCGGTTCGGTTTGGTCTGGTAGCAGGCTTCAGTTGTCGCTAGTTTTCTCCCTTGTAACGGTTCACAATCAGCTATCCTAAATAGGAGAAAGTTATGCACTAAAAATGGAGAGACATTCGGAAGAGGTCGCGTCTTCTTATGCGAAACGATCTTTTCACAATTGTATATTTAATAATTAAGTTCGGCGGAAATAGCAAGATGTATAAAACCTTCAAAAGAAATTATAATTCAAATCAATGCTTTCGGATATTTTGTACATATTTACAAGAACGAATAATTAATAAGTATAAATAAAAATAATTCTGGCTCGACAAGATTAAAAGCTTTCAGAGTAAAAGAAGGCGTTCGCTGTATAAAGTTAATTTTGATAGATGCGTAATGTCGCTTTATGTCCATCGCAAGGAAGCGCGTCCATCCGGTAGAAATTTTATGTTCTCCTGTTACTTGTGAATTTTTATTGAACAAGTTCAGTATCCTTCCAGGTGCGAAAGGGGTCACGTCGCTTGCATACGTGGTCCGTTCGCAAATGACTTATGCGGTTCAGGCAATAATTCCTAGGTCTGCTCGCAACCGTTGCGACTTGACAGACGAAGGTATCAAAGGGGACGCTGGCGTCAAATTGGCTTTCGCTACATAAACAACTCAGAGACGGTTTGACGACATCGTTGGTTCGGATTCTAGTGACGCTTACACCTTCGCTACAAAATCAACACAACGTGCGAGCGTTCTACTTATGCTTTATTATCAAAAGCCTCCCGCTAGATAGCAACACGCATGCTTTTGACAATAAGTTTTTCACCTTTGCGGATGTCTGAACTAATTTCGCAGTATTAAATTCTGCGACAACGGTTTTGAAATTATAAATCGAAGCGGATGGTTTGCATTCCTTGCTACTAACAAAGCGCTTTTTAATTCAATAAAGAATTATCTCGGCCTTCGTGACCGATATGTCTATTCTGTATCGACAGAATGGCGCGGTGTCAGCTCGTGTACGGACTGACAAGAACTGTCGGTGTTAGTTCGAGCGCGGGACTGCGAGAACTGTCCTCTTTCGCTGAAAGCTTCGTTCTTTTATACAGAAATTGGTTACATCGTTCTATGTTCCTCGAACGTTTCTGATAATTGGTATTCGGTCTTACATTTATTGATAAGCGTATCGCTTACATGCTTGGATTAACAATTTATTTATTTCGAAATATTGTGCAATTGCAATTAATATTCTGTAGCTAATTACATTCGGTTTCTAAAATTGCTTTATGTTTGTTACTTATTTCGGTAGCAATTTTTATTCATACTTGAACGGTTATTTGATACTTTGGTTGTTGTGTAATATTTCGTTATCCTTAAGTTTTACTTAATTACATTTTATATACATGCGGTTTAATAAACAATATTCATTTGAAATTACTTCGCGATCAGTCACTTGTGGTTCACTTCTTATTGTCTTTTAAAGTGTCTTATCAACATAATCTTATGGTAATTTCGCGGAGACGTAAGATGCATGTATTTGTAGCAAATCGGATTTTGCATCGCTTTTACACCTTAACATGTTCCACTGGAAATGTTACACCTCGTATTTTTATGATTTTCCAAAGCAAGCATATTTCGACTTTTTGTGCACTTTGCCTCGTAATTCGAAAAATAAACATAAACAGTGCAGTAAAATGGTTAATTTGGCAAACTAATTATGTAAAGATACGTTAGTAATTATCTGGGATATCTTTAAACAATTAACTGCCTTACAAAATAGTTAAATCTAATTAGGCATTTATTTGAAAATAAATTATGGATTAAGTTATGTGTATGGATAGCTAGACAGACAGCGGATTTGAAACTGTTCTTAAAAATCTGGTGTGAGACAACACACGACTTTCTCTTACCCACATAGATATGGAAATAGTGTCCAAAAATAATTAAAATATTATTTACGTTTATATTGGAAACGATAATTGTAACGGACACCTATCCAAGTTACTGGATATGCCAAACTTTGCTAAACTTAAGAGATAGTCCCTGATAACTCGCTTCAATGAAAATTTTTAGGAAAAGCTCTAAGTTCACGGAAAAGTATGTCAAAGATAGAAGAACCGTAGCAAATTTCAAGAAATTGTTGAAAATGTTTTCGAGAAAATCGCAAAAAACTTCAAAATCGCAAGAATAAAGTGGCACTTTCGGTCATTAGATTTTAACTATATTCTAGACGTCTCATGTGCAGAAGATAAAAGACAAATATAGAATTTTAAAAAAATCGTTTTAGCCAATTTCGAGAAAATCTCTAAAAACCAAAAAATGAAGAGTAAAGTGGCACTTCCGGTTATTGAATTTTAATGAAATTGTTGCAGTCGCGTGCAACGATATATATAAACTTAAATATAAAATTTTGTTTATCTACGATTTTTCGTTTTCGAGATTTCCTGTTCACACGCACAGACCAATTTTTAAAAACATGTTTTCCGGATTCAGGGAGCCCCAAAACGTGTATTTCCACTAAAATTTCGACATCGAAAATTTTGGACGAAAACCATACTTTCTCTATACTATATTTCTTACAGGTAAGAGAAAGTAAAAATATGTATTTAATTAACGTTAAGTGGGAAATCGTTAATTATTACTTCGAAATCTCCATTTAGTTGATAACACATATATGCTAAAAGTCGATAAACAAAATCTACTTCCGGCAGACAAACGAAATTATCCAGGTCATGACTTGTCTTTGAACTTTAATGTTTTGTTTACAAATATCAAATACTAGGTTATCCGCTTGTTTATTTATCTATAAACGAAGAAATAAATTAATTGATATTAATTACAAATAATGACGAAAACTTAATTTAGGGCGTTTTGCGTCATAAATTAATCTAATGAAATGAAAACATAAATACATACAGGGTGCTATAATAAAATGTTAAATAAATAATTAGCAAAACTAAATTACATTAAGGTGTAACTAAATTTCAAGCAACAAAATAACTTTTAAATTGAAGCAAATAAATTATAATTAAAACAGTAAAGCTATTTTGTACTCAATTTCAGGTACACTTTACAACCTTTGCATTACTTTTGAGTACCAGCCATCTGTACAAATTTATTTAAGGTTTAATACATAATAGGCTAGGTTAAGAATAAGATTTGTAAATGTGGTAAACCCTTTCAAACGCAAGAAAAACATTTTTAAAAACTGCGTGACCGCTTAGTGAAATTACGAGTTTAGTTAATTGCAAATTTAAATAAGCTACTGAGCTTAATAGTTCAGCATTGAAATGTGTAAAATTTTTTTTAAAACCCTTCAATGCTCCCACCTTACGTAATCCTTGTGTAAACATTATCATAGTTTTGACCACAACTGTTGACAGAATATTGTGATATTTATCTTAAGCATCACATACCTATCTTATATCATTAATTTCCGTAATTGTAATTATCTTTATTTAGTTTACTTGATTCCTTATTGCATCTATGTATATTTGTGTACCTATTTCTTGTTTAATTGTTTTAGTATTAAATATACTGGGTGAGACATTAGTGCGTCGGGCTTCCATAGCTCCAGTACTTTAGAGGTAAAGATTTGAAATTTTCACGAAGTGTTCAGGAGGCAAATGCGCACTTTCTAAAATTATTTCTGATTATATAGGGCGTTCTAGAAAAAGGTGACACAGTGGAGTTCAACTTTTTTAAATAGAACACCCTATATATTTTGGATTTTTGGTGTGACTTTTAATAATCGTTATTCATATTATAAATCTTAGTGCTATCCAGTTGGTGGTTTTAAAGATATAAATTTCTATGTAAAATAAACTACAAGTGTCGTCCTCTCATTAAAAAATCACCACATACACAAATATGAAGTTTAACAAATTTTACTGTAGTCAGCTGTTACTGAAGATATGAAAATACTTCTGTTCAAATTCCGTGGTCTTATTGCAAACAGGGTGTTCAGAATTAATTTTTAAAGAGAGACAACTTCAGACACAGTTTTCTCAATTTTTTCAAATAGAACACCCTGCTCAAAGAATGCACTTATCTCCAAGACATGTTGTTCTAATCCAGGTGCCATAGATAATATGCATTTGTCCAACCTGTAAAATATTGTTTTTTATCCTGAGCGTTTGTTCAGGACAATAGAAAATAACTTAATTAATTAAATTAAGCGGTCTAGATTCAACTAGACGACATCTGAGCTGCATGCAAAATAAATTTAAAGTTTGAGGTCGTTATTTGAAATAAATTAAACATAATATTGCTAAGCCCTCGGCATATTAATTACCAATTATGTAATAGCTAATTATCAACAGTAAGTAACGTCCCTGAAACAACCTGACTGTAAATTAAATCGTATTAAATACACTGAGCTACAAAAAAAGCAGCGCACTTCAATTGTACCACCTTTTTTAGCCATTCTTTTTGAATAAAGTTTAGGATTAACGTAAATCGCATTGAGATAGCAGTGACATATTCTGTCACTTTTTTGTGTCATAAGTATTGAAATTAATAACCTGAAAAAGGTTTTATTTAAACTTCAGCATTTTTCTTCAGTTTTAATCAAATTTTTTCTATACTGGGAACACATTTTATTGAGGTTTTTTGCAAAAAGTGCCTTTTATTGATCGTTTGAAGTGAATTAAAGTTAGTTATATCTGAAAATGCAAATAACTGTCGAAGAGGTGGCAAGAGCCGCGACCTTAGTGGACGATGGCCGAAGCGTTCGATATGCTGCTCGGGCTAGTGGAAAACCTGAAACAACAGTTCGTAGGATAGTTCATCGGTACCGTGCGACCCAAATGTACGATAGGAGTCCTGGTTCAGCTCGCCTTAGAGCATCATCTGCCAGGGACGATCGATTTTTAATACTCCGAAATCGTCACCAAACAGCTTAGAACTAGCTCGAAGGCTAAGAGCTGTCCGTGATACAACTATCGGTGCCCAGACAGTGATACTAAGGTTGAGGGCATATGGTTTGAATGTAAGAAGACCCAACCGAATACTACGACTCGCAAGACAGCACAAACAAAATAGAGCAGAGTTTGACGCAATTATCAGGAATGGGGAGAAAACGATTGGAGACGCGTCCTCTTCTCCGATGAATCCCGATTTTGTTTGCGATCACCAGATGGACGTCATAGAATGTGAAAAAGGCGAGGGGAAAGATTTACTCTAGCCACTGTCGTTGAACAAGAAAAATTTTGGGGAGACTCTGTGATGGTTTGGGCTGGAATTTCGTTAGAGGCCAAAACGGAGCTTTTCATTCTTCACGAACGGTCTTTAAACGCAAATGGTTACATCAGGGACATTCTTCAGGATTATATTGTTCCTTTTGCACCTTTTATTGGACCAAATTTCTTATTTATGCAAGATGACGCAAGATCACATAAGGCAAGGTGTGTGAAGAAGTGGGAATTGAGTGTTTAGAATGGCCTTCAATGAGTTTAGAGATGAATACCATTGAAAATGCCTGGGAGGAATTAGGAAGACTTGTAAAAGCCCGCCCTGTAGTCCCAGGGACGCTGCAATAGCTAAGACAAGCATCTGTAGAAGAGTGGGCAAACATGGACCAAAATGTAATTGCGAATTTGATTCGAAGTATAACTCGATGCATTGGGACTCTCGTCAATGCTCGTGGAGGCCATACTTGTTATTAGCATGACAAAATCTGGTATGAGACAACACACGACTTTCTCTTACGTACATAGATATACAAATATGCAAAAATTCACAAATAATTAAAATATTATTTAGGTTTATTTTGTGAACGGTAATTCTAACGGCCACCCATCCAAGTTACTGGACACGTAAAATCCTACTTAACTTTAAAGTTTTTCGATTTTCTCTGATAACTCGCTTCAGCACAATTTTTTAGGAAAACCTCTAAAATCACCAAAAGGATGTCAATGGCGTAAGGACCGTAACAAGTTTCAAAAAAATTGTTAAAAACGTTTTCGAGACAATTGCAAAAAACTTAAAAATCGCAAGAATCGTGGAACTTCCGGTCATTCGATTTTAACTAAATTCTTGCTGTCTCATGTACAGAAGATATAAGACATAACTATAGATTTTGATTTTCATATAATGATTGCTTTTTGAGATACGTTGTTCACAACTAATACTCCAAGCACTTCCGGTCACTCGATTTACAAAAGCTTATTACAGAAACTCCTTGCTTAATATAAAATTAAATTAGGTAGCTAAGAAATATACTAAGTTTAAAAAAATCGTTATAGCCGATTTTAAGAAAAGCGTGAAAATGAAGAATTCGGAAAATATCTAAAAATGACAGAAATAAAGTGGATCTTCCGGTTATTCGATTTTAACCAAATTTTTGATTTTGTAAAAAAAGCGATTGTGACCGCAAATATAAATTTTCATTTAGTTAGGGCTATTAGTTTCATATTTACTGTATTCAGAGTTAACAGTGAAAATACTTACGGTTACTCGATTTACAGAAAATTTTCTGAGCAATCGCCTAGATTATATGAAAGGGTCTTAAATTCTTAAGGTTACTCAATTTACGGAAAATTTTCTGAGAAACGACCTAAGCTGTATGAAAGGACATTAAACGAGTAAGAAATGAAATAAGTTTTAAAAAAATCGTTATAGCTGATTTCAAGAAAATTGCGAAAAATGGAAAATTCGGAAAATATCTAAAATAACAGAAATAAAGTTGTACTTCCGGTTATTCGATTCAAACAAAATTCTTGATTTCGCATACAAAAGTAGTTAGGATCTCATACACAAATTTTCATTTATTTAGGACTTAGAGTTTCATAATTATTTTATTCATAGTTAATGGTAGGACTACTTCCGGTTACTCGTTTTACGGTCATTTTTCTGAGAAATTGTCTCAATTATATGAAGGGCATTAAATGTCTAAGAAATATAATAAATTAAAAAAAAATAGTTATAGCCGATTTCGAGAAAATCGCGAAAAACCAAAAAATGACAAGAGTAAAGTGGCACTTCCGGTTATAGGGTTTTAGTGAAATTGTTGCACTCGCTTGCGAGGATGGATACAAACAAATATAAAATTTCGTTTATCTTCGACTTTTCGTTTTCGAGATATTTCGTTCACTCACACACACACACACACACACACACACACACACACGCACACACACGCACGCACGCACGCACGCACGCACGCACCACGCACGCACACACACACACACACACACACACACACCCACATACACACACACACAGAGAGAGAGAGAGAGAGACAGTACAATTTTTAAGAAAATGATTTTCGGACTTCGAGGACCCAAAAACGCGTATTTCGACTAAAATTTCGACATCGAAAATTTGGGCGAAAACAATACTTTTTCTATACTATATTTCATATAGGTAAGAGAAAGTAAAAAACAGTTGACTAAACATAAAGCTAGAATAGTGTACGAAGTGCTAAATAATGACTTTAAATTGGCCTTGCTTATATTCACTATATGCTTCTTAATCAAACTTCCTCGAATCCTTTTGCATTAGTTTAAGACGTCGCAATCGTACGCTGTACAGAACGTTGTTGGCCCATTTGTAAAAAAAACTTAGCCTTAGTGTTTTCAGCGAGTACTCTTCATGGCTGAATTCCAAATCATTTTTTACATTTTCAAAACCAATTAGGATTTAACGAAATCATGGCTAGATTTTATTTTAAAAAAATATAAACTAAATTATTTTCTGTAATTACAAATTGGATGCGTAGTATAACAACTAATATTTTATATTAGATTATATTGTTAGACCTAATCTTGGATATGCGTTTTTGATTTGGTATTGTTATCTGCTTCTCTTGGCAGCTATAAACAATTATAATAAATTGCTTGATTACGTGCTTTACTTACGTCATCTTTGTTTGGTTTTAGAATGAAGTAGATAAACTGATTCGAAATTGCATTGATTTTTATCAACCAGTTCAGGTTTAAAACCCTTCCGTATAACGGATCTTAATATCGACAATCCGTACTGTTACCTTCTAAAAACCTTTGCATAATCGGTCTAGACGAATTTTTACGTTAGTCACCCTAGCGATCTCACCAATTAAATTTAATTCACGACTTATTTATATTTCACCAAGTAAGAACAAAAATTTACGATCTATACATTTATTGAAAATTTCAAATTAAATAAAATAAAATAATAAATCACCAATAATCACATTTAAAATATTAAATACACAAATCCTAAAGAAACATGTAATGTTTACAAACCCTTCGGTCGTTTCCCTTTGGAAGCTACTGACAGGTAGTAAACAAAACTTTACGGCTTTTTATTTATATGCTATAGGAAAAGGACTTCTGGTTTTGTTTTAAAATGAAATTAATTAACTAACCTGAAGCACCTTGCTTTTGTTTAATCTACGTTTTTTAAAGAGTTGATTAAAACACTTACGGTTAATTTTGGTTTATATTTTCTTCGATGTTAAAATACTAGACTTCCATCTGGATATTCAATTTCCAGGTCATCTGTCTTTAAAAGGATTTACGTCCCTTTTAAATAATCCAATTCAAACTTGCGATCTTCTCTTTAAGATTACGCCTATGAACATTGGACGTTATTTTCCCGTTACCTTAGGAAAGTTTCATTTGCATTGATATGTAAACTTCTGAAACTTTAATGATACCACGACCCACACATGCGTGATACAAATTAAATCATTTACATCTTCTAATTTCAACGGACCTTACAACTTGGCTTCGCTTGATTGATTCACCAGCGATACTCATGCACAACAAAACAGATAAGATGAAATTGCGTCCTCAGATCTTATATTAATATTCGGATATCCCACTTCTGTATTTTCTAATCAATGGCTGATTCACGATTTCAAAATTTTTGGTTTCATGTTTGAAATAACGCACGTTACATTTCTGCTCAAATCGAGGTTTTCTCCTTTGCATTTTACAACTTAGGTCCCGGTGCTTCCCTTTTGGCGATGTCTTTGCATAAGTCCGTTTTACTTCCCGATGGTTTGAAGTTTTATCTTTTTACACAAGTTTTAAAACTCACGCGCGATTTGTTTATTACGGGCACTTTAAAACTTATAAACTTATAAATTTTTATAATCTGTGAAACTTGGTTTAAACTCAATATTACTGGTTACTTCATATTACAGAAAACTTATTTTAGAAATTTAAAGGAAACGATAGCTTATTTAAATTTATACTGCTAGAGCAGGTAATTATTTACTTATTAATTATGGTGTCTAACAGTATACTATTGCGAACAATCAAAATCATTAGATTGAAGCAATACAAAATAAGCCTTAAAATTCATTTTCTACAAGAAATACAATTTTTATGCACGTTATATGTCGCATTCATCAATTAGAAGTGGAAAACTGGAAAAAAGGAGACGTAATAATTGAATCCAATTTGTCTATAAAGTACTTAATAATTATATAACTGTCCTCCATTATTCTCGAAATTCTTTTACATATTCCTGCCAAATTAGTTAGGCACTTTAGTATCTTTAAGATACAACCCTATCATACTTTATGTAGAAAAACAGTTATAACGTTCCGAAATAATTATTTTCTATTGTGTGAAATTTCAAGCTCCTGTTATAAATTCTAAATATGACTTTAATACGCATTTTCAACTTAACAAAATGACATAGTCCGTTTTTGAATTTTTTAAAACAATTAAACAAGATGCTTACTTATAGAACTTCAAAATATTTAATGCAGAAGAAATCAACAAAACCGCTATTATTTCTTGTACCTATATGAAATATAGGTAAATGAGAAAGTATTGTTTTCGACCAAAATTTTCGATGTCGAAATTTTAGCGGAAATACATGTTTACGGGTCCTCTCAGAACGAAAATCATGTTTTGGAAAATTGGTCTGTGTGTGGGTGTGCCTATGCGTGTGCGTGTGCGTGCGTGCGTGTGTGTCTGTCTGTGAACAAAATATCTCAAAAACGGAAAGTCATATATAAACAAAATTTTACATTTAAGTTTGTATCCAGCTGGATACGTGACCGCAACAATTTCATTAAATTTGGAAAATCGGAAGTACCATTTTACTCTTGTCATTTTTTGGTTTTTCGCGATTTTCTCGAAATCGGCTTTTTTTAAAATTTGTTGTATTTCTTATAAGTGTAATGCCCTTTGATATAATTGAGACGGTTTCTCAGAAAATCGTCCGTAAAATGGGTAACCGGAAGTACCCTTACCATTACCTATGAATAAAATAACTGTAAAACTAAAAGTCATAGATAAATAAAAATTTATATAAGAGGTCCAAACTACGTTCCCATGCTAAATCAAGAATTTGATTAAAATCGAATAACCGCAAGTACAATTTTATTTCTGTTATTTTCAGATATTTTCCGAATTTTTCGTTTCTCGCGATTTGTTCGAAATTGGCTATTAACGATTTTTTTATACTTATTGCATTTCTTACCCATTTAATGACCTTTCATATAGTTTGGGCTGTTTCTCAGAAACTTTCCCGTACATCGAGTAACCGGAAGTACCTTTAACTTTATTTCTCTTATTTTTAGGTATTTTCTAAATTTTTTCTTTTTCGCGATTTTCTCGAACTCGACTTTAACGATTTTTTTAAAACATAAAATTTCTTAGTCATTTACAGACCTTTCATATAAGTTGGTGATTTCTCAGAAACTTTTCCGTAAATCGAGTAACTGGAAGTACCTTCACCATTAACTCTAAATAAGATAACTGAAACTAAATGAAAATTTATATTGCATGCCAAATTAAGAAGTTAGTTAAAACCGAACAACTGGAAGTTCCACTTTATTCCTGTCATTTTTAGATATTTTCCGAATATTCGTTTTTCGCGATTTTCATGAAATCGACTCTAACAATTTTTTTAAAACCTGGTATATTTCTTAGCTACTTAATTCCGCAATTGGAATAACTAGAAGTACTTAAAATATTACTTTTGAACAACGTATCTCTAAAACAAGGCATCATATAAAAATAAAATTTTATATTCAAGTTTTTTCTCTTCCGCACATGAGACGTGAGGAATTTAATTAAAATTGAATGACCGGAAGTGCCACTTTATTCTTGTGGGCATGGTACATCGCCATGAGGAGTTCCGCCCCACACGCATACCTTCGGATTTAAACAGGATACGGTTAGGTGTCCAAACCGCTGACAGTTAGCGCATTGAATGGGGTTTGGGAAATATGGATGCATGTTGAGAGAATAAAACCCAACTTTCATCTTCTGGGGGAGTTTAGGTTTGTTGAACGTAAGTATGAGATTAGATGTTTCAACAAACTTGCCGTCCTTTTTTTTAAACATTATTTTAACCTCGATAACATCTTCATATTCTAGTTCCTGTAAAATTTCGTGAATAGAGGAATTAATAAGGTGTGAGCATGTGATTATACCTTTAGAGAAATTTAAAGATTTATGAGCCGTAACATTTACCTTAAAGATATTAAAGGTTGTCGTAGTTAACAGTCTCTTTGCCTGCGTTATCGATACTGTTTCTAAGAGCAATCCTAATTTTTTTAATGTTTTTCAAATTGCCAACTAATCCTTACAAATGCTTTGCAATCATCAAGGGGCTAACTTTGGCTGACGCGAATTTTGAAAAATTCGGCGCACACATTTTTCCTTTTATTCAATTAATTCCCTCAAACAATTTAGAATAACATGTAAATTGTATAATCAATTCAACAACACGTCTTTTTGTTTAGTTTTCAAAATCAAGAGGATAAATAAACAGTTATTGCCACGCACTTGGCTTTCCAGACACCATCTATTAGTTATAATTTTA